>BGPR01000822.1:160778-225848 GCA_013235015.1 Araneus ventricosus | reverse complement strand
CCTAAATGTTTGCTTCCTTACAAAATCTCGCCGCCAGAATTGGTTTTTGGCAAACTGCCAAGTTTTCGGAGTGTCCCTTCTTTGGACAGGCATTTCTACCACTACGCATCCACATGGAGTTAAACAAGCATGCGATTATACAGACCGACAGACAGTCAGCCCGTTGACGGATTTGGCCCAAAATTAGATACGGACCTACATTCATGACGATAAAACTGTGTACCAAATTTTATCCATCTAGCTATTCAAGTTTTTGAGTTATAGTGTTCACATGACTTCGGACATACAGACAGACAGACTTCCCGTTGACGGATTTTGTCCAAAATTTGATAGAAACCTACAAATTATGTTTAAAGACCACATACCAAATTTCATCCCCGTAGCTCTAATAGTTTTCGAGTTATCGTGTTCACAGACATACAGACAGACATAATTCCAAAATTGTATTTTTCGGAATCAGGGAGGTCTAAAACGTGGAGATTCGTCAAAATCTCGAGTTCGAGTTTTTTGACGATTACAAACACTTTCTCTTTGTATACTTCGTATACGAGAAAGTAAAAAGGACATCTGTGAAGTTAATGGAATTAATTTGGATTAAACAGCTATGGCGACCTTAGCGATAAAGACCATTTGGTAGTTAAAGAAGGGTACGACAGGAGTATGTCTAGAGTGCATGCACACTCCGCCCTAGCCGAATCCATGCGGATGACAAAACAGGTGGCTGCGAAGCAGCCCATCTAATATAAGGGCATTCAAGGGCCCCACAGGTTACGAAAAGGACAAACAGTCCAAGGTACATCAAGGATCAATTGTCACTTAAACAGCCAATAATTTAAATTAAAATAATCCCAGAGTAACAATAAATTTAACAAAATGGCTAACATAAGAGAAATTAAATAAAATACAAACTACATTCCTCTTACTAAAAACTAGTTTAAGAAACAAAAGGAAAAAAATGTTACGTATAACTACCTAAACGAAGAAATTCTTCTTTCTCGTATACGAAGTATACAAAGAGAAAGTGTTTGTAACCGTCAGCACTTGCTACGTCAGTGTATATGTATACTGGAACCCACTATGGGTGAAGTTAAATGAGGGTACTATAGTTTCCCGTAGTTTATTTTAAAGACTTCAGCTGCACATATTGTTAATACTTCCTCTATTACAAGGGTTTCAATCTTTCGCATATAATATTTAAATTGCTGTAAACGATCAGTTTTGTCATATTAGTGGGCAAAAAATGATATTCAAAATATATTTGCTTTCTATTATTATCCCCATGCCCCCACCCACATACACACGAAGTGAATTCATTCACTTACGTTGACGTAACAGGTCAACGAGAAAATAATTGATGCAAGAGTGTACTAAATAAACAAGAGGGAAAATAAATACCGTATTCGTCAAATGAAGCTAAACAAATACCAGTTACATACAAAGAGTCTATTAAATGTGCCCTTAAGCCATACAATGTCAGATTTCCGTAAGAGAAAATGGGCTTTGAATGATACATCTTTGACAATCTAGTAACATCGTGCTTTTCCATAATATCATACCAAAGAGGAAGTTAAGCGTGTCTCCCAGAGGCATCCTCTGCTCTGAAGAGCATAGCGTCTTCGTATTAATGCGCCTTTTAGTTCAAAGACCTTATTGAAATACGTCAAATGAAGTTCAAAGCTTTCAACAACTGCAAAAAAGGACATAAATCGGTAGTAGCCTGCTATTTTAAGCCAGTAAATAAAATGCTGCCGGAAACGAGGACTTTAAACTGATTTAGGACAAAATCTAAGTAAACAAGGCAAGGTGTGATCTGTTGGATTAATATCGTATTTTGAGGCCACAGAATGAGTTGCTAGGGGTAGCCTTATATAATTCTGAACCATGGTCCGGTGATCGGGATGGATCAAAAACAATACAACTATATCCAGGTATAAATCTTAATCATGTAATCACGGTGCGTGAGTGAGAGAGTGAATTATTGTTTCATGGCACAAGGGCCCAGACAGGCCATGACAGACGATGCATAAAACACCTACAAAATACGTATATCTAACATAATTTTAGATAAAAATAAATTTTTACTTTCTCGTATACGAAGTATACAAAGAGAAAGTATTGTAACCGTCAAAAAATTCGAACTCGAGATTTTGACGGATCTCCACGTTTTAGACCTCCCCGAGTCCGAAAAACATAATTTTGGAATTATGTCTGTGTGTCTGTCTATGTGTGAACACGATAACTCGAAAACTATTAAAGCTACGGGGATGAAATTTGGTATGTGGTCTTTAAACATAATTTGTAGGTTTCTATCAAATTTTGGACAAAATCCGTCAACGGGAAGTCTGTCTGTCTGTATGTTCGAGGTCATGCGAACGCTATAACTCAAAAACTTGAAAAGCCAGATGGATAAAATTTGGTACACAGTTTTATCATCATGAATGTAGGTCCGTATAAAAGTTTGGGCCAAATCCGTCAACGGGCTGACTGTCTGTCGGTCTGTATAATAGCATACTTGTTCAACTCCATGCGCATGCGTAAATGCCTGTGCAAAGAAGGGATACTCCGAAAACTTGGCAGTTTGCCAAAAACCAATTCCGGCGGCGAGATATTGTAAGGAAGCAAACATTTAGGGCGTCTCGTTTTACTTGCGTATTGGAAGCAATCTCTTTGCATGCGCAAGCTATTCAGCGAGCAAGCTATTCTCCGCACCCGGAACTTGCATTGCTCGCGTTTGGTAAAATAAATATTGCGAAGTTTTAATACATACGTATCTTTTTGAATATGATTCTTCACCTCAATATTTTACTATCACTATAATCAACAATGAAAAACCTTCTGATAGTCATTGCATTCTGGGTTACAGTTGGTTCGAACTTTTTATCAACGCAGGGGGAAGGGAAATGACAAATGTTTGAAAAATATACGAGAAAGTTTAGGGGAGGCCACTCCCGCTGGTTATTACTTGAAGTACTTCACAAGTTATGCTTACCAACTTCACTATATGCGTTTAGAGCCTTAAGCGGCCGACGACTACCTGAAGCACGGTGAATATTAAGAAAACTCTCCTTAATATACAATGCAAAAAAAGGAAATAAATACATAATTATATATATGACTAACGCCCGGTGCGTTTCTAAAAATTAGATTATAATGAGAATTTTTGTAAATCAAATTGCTCATAGTGTATTAAGTTTTTCAAAATGCGTTTACTTTTGTTAAGTAAAAAGATTAAAGATCAATGTGAAAAAAACAGACACGTAACTATATTGGGAGCATAAAAGTGTGGGTTCTCCTACCATATATTTATGGGTAAATCCAGTGCGCCCATTACACAATCGAATCGAGTAGAACTTTTATTGCGCATAAATTTGAGAGTGAATTTATTATGAATCTAGGAATCCAAATGAAACAAGGAGAAATAGAAGTAGGAAACGTGAGGATTTTTTTTTTAAAAAACACGGATATATTTTTAGCATGTGTTTCACAGACGGGATACAAGATAGTTGAAAAAGTTCCGAGAAAACATTCAGTCCACTCCCCGAAAAACATTTCAGTCATGCGATTACTTTTAATGTTGTTGCTAAAATATTGCAGTTAAAAAATAAAATTGCAATGCCGAAACTAAATGAATAATAATAATAAAATAATAGTTTATAGTTGGTACTCTTTTTCTAGATAAAGTCCTTATACAACTTGTTGTCGATAAAAAAAAAAAAGGAGCATTTTCTAAATATAGTTAAATGAAATTTAAAAAATAATAAAGCCTGATGCAAGATATCGGAGCATGTAAATATGCACCAAAAACAAATACTGAAAAATGTCGTTAAAAATAAATAACCAAAAACGTGTAAGCTACTTATTAGCCAATTTAAGCCACTTTATTACTAATTCATTACATGCCAACATTTGTAAGGTGGGTGTCGTAAATCTTCGAGGGTGGTAGACGCGCGGGCGCACAGACACACACGGAAACAGACTTGTATCAAAATTTTGAATTTAGAACCATTTACATATTTCATCAGGTTTTAAGTAACCATAAATTTCTATCTTTAAGAGAAAGCTAAACAAATAATACAAGATTATATATATATCACCAATATTAGAAATTATTATATAATATTTTTCAAAAACATGAAATGTTGGGAACAAAATCTGAAAAATTATTATTCAAGAAACCTGCACACTTCAAAAACCGTCCTTACACAAAATACTGATTAATACGTAGTATTAATAAAAGGCTGAATAAATATCTTCAGAAATCTATTTAGCTTTTCCAAGATATCTTATGTTATAGTAAACAGTAGAATTAATAAATTTGCTACGAATGATTTTTAACACTATCAAGATTTAATGTCCAAGAATAAAAAAAAAAATAAGTTAATGCCCTAAGATTAAAAAATTTAAACACACGATACCGAGAGAAAAAAAAAAGTAAATGTTATCCTAGGCATATATAAAAATTGCACTTGATTAATAAAACGACTGCGCGCAAAGGGGTGGGGGAATCTCGTTTTCGTAGTTTGCGGAAATTTTCGATAAAATCCGTAGTAACTACGGAGAATCCGTAGCACTTGGTATGTATGCTAATTGCGATTTTCTATCAATATGTAAAAAAATACACGCGTTAATTTAGCATGAAAAGAGAAAAACTGTTTCAAAGGTCTTCCGTTAATGATCAATTTGCTTCTCTCTAAAAAGGCATTTTGAAAACTAATAATTCATTTTTCAACTTTGGACAAAAATCAGCTGATGTTTGTACTAACGCAAATTAATTTTCCGCTCGTTACACAAGACGACGTCTACTATAAAAAAAACCCATAAGTACAAAAAAAATTCATTCATAAAATTAGGAAGTAATAAATCCTTTTTTTGCTACGAGCAATTCCTTTTTAAATGTAAACATTCACTAATAAATGATTCAGCGCAAATTTGAATGCATAAAGAATCTGCATAAAATAATACACATCTATCAAATCTAGAAATAAATAAGCTTATTTATTTAATCGATTTCGGAAATCGTCTTAAATGTTTCTACCAAGTTCAGCTTAGCCAAATGGAGGTGGGAAAAAATCCACTTGTATACGGTCTATTGATTTACTAAACACCAACATGCTCTTTTTATAAATTTTTTTTACTGCCTCAAGCAGAATCCGTCAGTTGGGTGTGATCGAAAAAAGAATCCGCAACAAAATACTCCCGGGTATCATCAAATTAGATCGCATCTTTCTAAATAACAGATTTCTAGTATAGAAGCTTTTGAATTACTTGAGGAAATAGGTTAAGAATGAGGCCACATGCGACCGCGAGATAAGAAGACATACAAAATGAAGATTTTTCTTCCCGTTCAGATACGTATCGATGACACAATTGATCACGGTGTGATCTTAATTTTGCCATTTAAATTACAAGCTTTTCATCTTTATCATACTCCAGTTTTGTTTCTTTTGTATCATTTCGTCGAACAAGTTTGTCAGATTTATACAGAACTAGCTTGGAGAAAGCGTCAAGACGAACAACATCTTTAGGACGAGTTAGTTGAAGAATATCTTGACAAGCAACCACTTAATCGGCACAGTTCTTGGAAGTGATTAATGACGCTGAAAGCTATTTTTATAGCGCTAAAGAAAACTAGGACGAAGATGGGAAATTAATCGCATTTTCGTGTGAGCAACTATTATAATTAAGCATTATATTCTTTTTGTTTCACCCGGGTTCTGCAAGGCATCTAAATGAATAATGTATCGCACAGTGAACAAATATCAATGAAAATTTCATCAATATGCATATTTAATGCTAATTCAATTCTTAATACATTTTCACAGTTGAAAGAGTAAGGTAAAAGTTTAAAATTAAAAATAAAGCGAACGAGTCAAGGAAAAGAAAGTTGAAAAGTTGCCCACATAAGTAAACAAGACTAGTGTGATAATGTAAGACTGTAATTTAACCCTTCACTGCATACTGTATCAAATTTTATACATAATTTATTTTTCATATTAATAATGAGTAGAAAATTTTTGTCCGCTCTTTACACGTTGTATCAAATTAGAAACATCATAAGACCGGATAATAATCATTCGTTCCATTTTCCATGGACAGCACAAGTCCTATTGATAAGTCGGTGGTAGTCAGTTATTCCTGATACACCTATTTGACATATTTAAGCAGTTTTTAGCATTTAAAAGAAGTCTTGCATCTTTGATGGTTTCATCAATTGCTTCAACAGGTATTTACCATTTGATATTACTTTTAAAATACTTTTTTTTGTTTATAAAAAAGAAATAGTGATTTGATACGTTAATTAAACTCAATTTAATAATATCGCAATTCTATTTTGATTTTTTTGTGTGTATTTTTCTGTGATATGAGAACTTCCCATGCCAAAAACATTTATTTTGAAATTTAAAAAATAGTGCATTGAAGGGTTAAGACGAAATTATTAATTTCTTAACCAATACATGACAAAGACTATTAAATAAGGAGGATAGGAAAATGCTTTGGGTTCATGCGAACCGAGAGTGAACCTTTGGGCTTGGAGACGACTTCAAAGTCGGATCGAGACAGAACTCTTCCTATGCACGACAAAATGAGACTAGATCAGGGTTTTTGAAACTATAGCGACAATCTTAAACGAGGTTGCTACAGAAAGATTTTCGGATCGGAGTAACCTCGACAGTTTGTGCCCAGTTAAATTTTTAAAAACTATTCAGAAAAAAATTGAAAGCTACCTTTACCCGACAAAAAAGCTTTATTAATATAAAAAAAACCGTATGAAACTAAAATTTCTTTTAAAGTTAACTAATAAATTAATATTTCATTTCCTTACAATATTTTCCTACAAATATGCAAATTTATGACCGTAAAACGGGAAAGTTCATGCAGTCCTGCACAAAAAAAATAAAATATTAGTATAAGTAGCAACTGAAGATAACACAAAAAGTATCCCACGAATCTTATAGAATCCATGAATGCATAGAAAACTGGATTATGTAATTGGATGGATATTCCAATTAGCCGCCTTTGTGGCTTTTTCTCTCTTAAAAAGATTAATTGAAGCGTTACGAGTACAAAACGAAAGACTTAATGAAACTTCTGTAGGTTCACCTTTTTGTGCAAGTAATGACCTAAAAGTCTTCAACTTAACCCATTCCGTTAAGTAGATCTTCTGATCCTATTTTTATTCTATTCTCTCAGGAGATTCAAATTTAAATATCTTCAGTATGTTTTTGATTTGTACGAAATCAAGCGTAAATAGTTATTTACAATATCTTTAATATCTCCTGTCTTACGGCTACATAATATCCATTATTCCGCTTGTTATAATAAAGAAATTTGGACGTAGACAAATAAGACGAAATCTAATTTCATCTCTCTTTCACAGTTTCGTTGAATGAACTCAATTTATACACATACTTTTGGAAGAACAAATAAAATTTTCTTCGTCCCATATTATACGGGTAAGAACGCAACTTAAACTTACTACTATCAATGTTAAAGGATGAGCGATTCAGATGAAACATCACATTCGAGCTCGTATATTTTATAAATATACTATCAAGCATACTAAATATATTAAAAGAAACATTCAACAAACCCTCCTCCAAAGGTAACAATGGAAATAAATATGGCACATTCGAAAGAAGAAAAATCCCGTTATACAACTAAAGCAAAAGAAGTTCACCACTAAGAACATATAGCATCGAAAAAACGCCCTAACATTCGATTAAGAGAAAACTTAAAATGTTTTGAAGTTTTCCTCAGCCTGAAATCACACAATATTATTTAGAAGAATATTTATCGTTACTCTTTAATTTAATAAGAAATTCTCAGCCGGATCCGATTTGAATATAAAATAAAAATACTTGATAAATAAACCCAAAACAATAAAACTTAGCCCAGCCCGCGCAGGTCTTCAATTCCAGTTTAATCTTTTAAAAATTAGCTCTTAGTGATAGCGTGTGGGAAGTGCCGAACATCTCACGAGGGAGTTTATTTGTACAGGTTGTTCGATATAAACAACATTTTATAGAACAAGAGCACCTAATTTCAATTTTGGGCGTGCGAGATTTTAAGAGGTTCTTCTCCATAAAAATTCAATGGACTTAATTCGCATGACGTCAGTGACGTGATAAATGTAATTATGCGTCATCTAATTGCACGTTTTATTACGCTGCGCTGTGATGTCACGTCTCTAGCAAGATGCGCAATTGATTTCATACTCAAATTGGCGTGGTACACTTTACATGCATCACGTGAGCATGAATTGACTTCATTAGTTGATTTTTAATTCTGCCAGTCCTTTTGGAAAATGCTACGGCTAAGTTGCAAAATTTCACGATTAAATGTTATTTATTTGGTGTTTATTTTAATTGTTATTAATGTTTACGTATTTTAATGTTAAGTTGCTTATATTTCTTCAGTGAGTTAAAAAAACACGACATTTCCCCTTTTTTGAGTAGTTAATGTTTACCAAATAAAAAATTTATTCCAAAATCATTTCGCATTCGATTTCTACAATTGGTTCTTCAGACATCAGCATTGAGATCTTTTTTTAACGATATGATATTATGCAAAAATATAAATAGAAATCATAAATTTTCGTTTTAACTCCTTCAGGAGCCACTTCGTATTTCAGATTTTACTTCGTAAGATTTATGAAAATTTTATCTCGTCAGATAAAAAATAAAAACCTTACTTGGTCGAATTTATTATCTTTTAAGGAATACATATCAATCAATGCAAATTACGATCAAATTGGACAAATCTCATTCTCAGGATGCGATTTTAGACCCTTGTTATGAAAATCACTTCTTACTGACCGACAAATAAAAAATATATATCTATCGTCTGCTATAGAATACCACGTATAAGTGGAAAAAAAAACTGTTCGAAATAACCAAGGGGAACGAACTATATTTAAGCAAGGCAACAGATAACGGAACCGTCCCTGTTCCTGAAACCATAAAAAAAATGCAACACGCACATGAGACCATCTGTCACTTTTTTTCATATATTCCACAGGAACCGATACGCATAGGAAGTTATGGTATTGTAAGGTTTTATCTAAAGATACGCACACTTACCCCATGCGTTTCCCGTTTGTCAACCGTCTATGGAACTGATAATACAGAGGCTGGATGGTGAGCAGCTAAGGCAAAAAACAGGTGATCGAAATCGCAGGTGACGCTTAACTACAATAAAATATGTCGTTCAATAGCCCACTTTCGTTTGCTAGCACTGGCAAAAGACAATAGACCATTTTTGCGATTTAACTATAAATTATGTATTTTCTTTTTCAAGCTATTTGTTATGCGACATGTTTTAAAAAGAGCAGTTTCCTTTTAACCAAATAATAAGCGATTTTACATATCGTTCAAAAACCAAGATTTGGACTTTTATATGGTTTATATAAATTAATTATTACACTATTAAATTCTCTCTCTCTTCGTACTGAACTTGAGTATAAGCTGAAAAAGATATTCTTATCAGAAACTGTAGTGCCAGAGGGATAGAATGAAGCAGAACATTTAAGAAAAATCCGAGAGAAGCATGCATACATATTTTTAATGACTACAGTCGGAATGATGAATTTTGGTCCAGATCGATCTAGTCCTAACTGAAATAACAGATCATGACAAAAACAAAAATACGACAAAAGAAATTTAATTAGAGAGAATAGAGCGATGCCAACATTTCACATACTATATTCTTTACAGATCAACAAATTTAGCTGAAGTTATAAAACTTATTAAGATAGATAAAACCAACATTAAAATATATTGTTTCATAGGTATTTTCATCTTCAAAGGTAATGAATACTTTACTCATCAACAACACATTATTTTCCTTCCAAGAAAAAATGCACATTCACAACAAAAAGGAAAATATATCATTATATGCTTTCTTAAATCAATAACAACACAGAAACAGACACTTAATTTTAATTTGACAGTGGCCCAAACAAGCTCAAGAATGCGAAGCATGAATTCTCTGCTAAGATGATATCCAAAATTTTTCAGAACAGAAAACAGTGCTGAAGGCCACTTTTAGAACATATTGATCTATAAGATTTTCCGATACTTTTCATAATTACCTACGATACATAAAAATTTACCTATTAAAAACTATACGTAGTTATGTAATTAGAAACCAACTATCATTTTAAAAATTTAGGGTTCATTATTAAAAACACTTCGTGTGCGTAATTTGCCGGGTAAAATTAAATTGGCAATTGAAAAAACTGCGCCCAATAATCTGATATCTTTTTAAACGAAATTTGCATGATTTCCTAGCATATGCCATCAACCACAATACTGAAAATTCCAGCGTTTTCTTAATTCAATAAGGAGTTAAGACATTGCACTACATTATAGAATATTCTAACATTTCCCACGTATATTCCAATGGAAATGATCAGATAGTTTCGGCTTCTTAAATTCAACAAATTTATGAACGGATAATTTCATAAAATTGAAAGACAGACATACAAAATTAGCTGTTCAGCTTGTATGACATAGAAAAGAAAATCTAAATAAAAACAAGCTCAAATGCAAAAAGATACAATTTCCGGCGGAGCTTTACTAAATTTCATCATATTAAGACATTAATTTTTTTCAAAGTACCTCAGAAAAGCCAACTGACAGACACAAAAATCAGTACAATTTGCTTACTTTCGACTGGGTAACATGAGGTGGGAAGAAATAAGAGAAAGATGAATAAGTTACAAACTATGGCTCATCCAAAACAAAATGCCACACGACGAATGCGCAAATAAAAATACAACACTGCTCAAAGAGTGTTGAAATGACAATGTTTTTAGGCGCGCTTTTCACTGACACAGTTTTATACAAAATACTAATTACTACAGATAAAAACGTATTCATATTTATCAAGCACGGGCCGAAAAGAAAGAAAACGAAACTTATAAATTTCCAAGATTAAAAATTTTAAAATTACACTCTTTGATAACTGAAATTTGAATGAGAGAAGATAACTTCAGACTAACTCAACTATTTACCTCAAACAGCACAAGAGAAAACGAATAAAAACAAGCACAAACATACGAAGAATCGAATGTTGCAACTTCCGGCGGAGCTCCACTCGATTTCATCTCAATAAGACAACAGACACCTCGTTCGTAAAAGTTTTGAAAAAAGATCACGGCAGAAAAATACCTTATTAGAGCCAATTGACAGGTATAAAAAAGTTCTATTTACTTACTTTCGGCGGGGGTCCATCAGGTGGTAAAAAATTCCGGTAAGACGCATAAGCAGTAGCCATGCTGCGGCTCATACAAAACAATGAAAGGAATCACACGAAGATGTGCAAAGAAAGTGCAACATTGCTTCCAGTTCGCGGAGCGTTGAAAGGACAATGCTTTTTGAGACGGTAGTCACCCGTGACGATATAATCGCAATCAGACAAAAGTCGACATTCCCACCGCAATAATAATTGCGCGATAACCGCCGTGACAATCACCCGCGCATGCGCATTGCGTCGAGCACCCAACAAAGCAGAACGTTAAGACATCCGCGATCCCCTTTGGAAAGCCGGCATCCCTCAACTTCAAGAAAGAAAAGGATGCTGCCAAATTTCCGGAATCGCGAACCGTACCAAAATTTGAAATAGCCCCTCCCCATTCACTAAAAAACATTTTCCTGGAAGAATAATGTCAAGATTCGGGAGTCTTAACCCCTTCAACCCCACAAATGTTTACGTTCATAAAAGATACCCAATTATTATTAGTATCATTTTTCCTTCTACTCTGGCTCCATGGTATTTGTTATTACACTATCATGGAAGCTAATTTTCAAAAGGTTACAAGACGAATAATTGAAAATGGTTTCAGGAAAAATAAAAACAGGTGACGAGAAAGTAGTTATCATGAACTACTTTCCGTTGTTTAAACATTTCAGACAACATAACTTGGAATAAATATTAACACTGTGACGACTCAATAGTAAAGCATCTGGTTAGAAATCGAAAGAAATGCCATTCAAATCGCGATCAGTAGATTTCTTAAAAACAGGGCTCCTTTAACTATGAAACGCGAATGTTTTCGTAGTTTCTGCTTCTTTCAAACGTTTAAATAAGTTTTCCTAAATAACCTTTTTAGATGAAGCTTTTTTCATCAATAACTGGGTTTTCATGTTTTCCCAATTTTGCATTGCATCATGTTTTCCAATTCTGGGGGAACGACAGAACTTTTTGAATGAAAGCGAAACTTTTTTCCGCTTGAAAACGGGCCGCGGAAAAAAATAAATAAAGGAATCCTATAGGAGGGATTTGGGTTTCATAAATTTTACACCCAAGACTTCATTTCCATTTGCAACATTTTTTCGTACTCCACATGCAGATATTAATTATCAAAACAAAATAAACAAATGGTTGGTTTGTTGGTTGTGTTTCATGGTGCAGGAGGTATATATGGCCATGTTGCGCCAATAAATAAATGAAGTACTAGATCAGGGATGGGGTACCTGCGGCCTTTTTGGGTTTCTTATGCGTCCTTATCAGTTATTTACAATTTGCATTGAAATAATATACTTCTCTGTAATGTAATAATAATTATAAAACAATAACTTTTTAGATTCTGCTCGGGCGGCCTTTTGCCCAAATTTAATGAGACCTTTCAGAGCAAAAAGATTCCCCACCCCTGTACCAGATTAAAGATAAACAAAGCGACAAACCTCATGCATTCGGAAAATTTTAATAAGCTCTTTTAAATTGAGATGGCTTCCTCGATTTGTTTCGGTTGCTAAAAATAAAAAAAAAAAATTGACAGAAGCACATGTTCTGTTAAAATTGTTCAGACTCGTAATTCAAAAGAAGTTTTAACACTCAGGGCAAGTAGGTAATATCTCGAAAATGGTATTCTTGCATCCCATTGAAAGTGACGCCTGAAGTTAGTCGCAAAGATGCCAGCCCCACCCCTTTTACATGCGCCATTACATTTTAAAAAGTGGCGGGTAGAAATAAGTCACAAATATAAAACGGAACATCACAGAAATAAAAGGATTTTCATTGTTCAAAGCCAGTGACATTGTCTGGAAGAAAAAGAAATTACGAAATACTTCACTTCAGGCTGGTTTCAGAGTATGCAAAAACAAAAGTTTTCCCACAGAAGTCACTTTTCAGAGTAAAGAATTGAAGAATGCGAAGAAACTTACATAATTTTTCACACTTCAGTCGTGTTGTTTTCGCTTATGGCAATGAAATTTAAAGTAGATGACATTTGAGGAACACACATACAATTATGCATGCTTTTCATAATATACCAATTCATAATAGATTTTGTTAGGCAGTTTATCTCGAAAACAGATATTCTGAACGATTTTATTCCTTTGTGATCCTTGAATGAGTTAATTTACCCTTGCTCACATTCACTCAATATCACCTATACTAATTTAGTGGATACCCAATATCCAGAAAATCGCGTTTAAATAAATCTTATCGAAAAAAAAAAATCGTATCAAAGTATTGCATTTTCCGTTAAATTGGAGGGGCGGGGAACATCTCACGGATAATTTTTCAAACGAACCGATTATTTCATTCACTAATTCCATTTGTCAAAACTTACGGTATTTTAAAACAAAGTGATTGGTTTGCATCTTATTTAGAGACCAATTATAACAGGTAATTAAAAAGTCGGGAGATCTGCCAACAGCAACTGAGGAAAGTGAAAAAATTTTCCAATATGAATTTAGTAAGGCAGATAAATGATTTGCGAATTTATTTTAAGCACTTTAACAATATACGATACAGTTTTCACATTCATGGTACGGCTGTTATACAGCAATAATGTCAATTCGTGAGACGTAACACTCACACGATACACGTCATTTAACAGCATGCTGAGATGTCGGGTCCATTTTTCTTCTAAAAGACATTTAACGAATTCCAAATTAAACGAGGTCTTGTGCATTTGACATGCATCTTGTGAGCACGACTTAATTCTAGCCAGGGATGTTTTTTCGCAATAAAGACAACTCGGTCATTAAACAATGACCCCTTTTAACTCTCATTATTAGAAAATTTTGAATGACCGAATGGAGTTATAATGCTGAAAAAAAATCCACCATTAAAATCATGAAATGATTAATGCCCTAAGAGATAAGTTTCCGTTCCCCTCACGTTGTGGAGGGAGAACGACGCTAACAAGCGAAGGATGACTGTTAATGAACGGTCAAATAAACTATTTCCGGTGTTACAAAAAGTGGCAATTTTAATTAAAGTTCTCTACTGGAATGTTCAAGGGCATTCTTTGTAACTTTCTCTCTCCCCTGATTTTGAATATATATATATATATATATATATAAAATGTATTCGTTGTTGTAGTCGTTAAATAAAAAATACAGGCCGAGTTATATACTAGTTTTCATTTTATTATGGGAGAGTGACGGAATGTACGTACATCATGCTTTAAGTTTCATGCCAAAAAGAGAACAGAAGATCCCTGCTTTTTGTCAGATAGGGATTTAACAGATAGACACGTGATCAAAGTGAAGGGAATAATAGCTATTTTTAGTAAATTACGTAAGTGTTTTAGGGAAAATACATGGCGACAATAAGTCGCTGATTTCGCGAGTTGTGTGCGCGTGGAAACGATTAAAATATTCTTTTAGTAATAAATATGCCAAAACGAGAGATTTAATATACCTCCACAGCGGGAAATAGAACGAAACTGGAGTTTAAGAAAAGTGATTTTGGAATACATTAAGACTTTAAAATATATAATATTAGAATTTGAAATAAAATTAAGTGAGATTATTACATATATATATTTCATACGATTTTCTTCTGGATAAAAAGTCGAATGACCGAAAATGCCACTGAAATGAAAAATATTCAAGATGGAGTTAAGGTAATTAATAATTTTGGAGTAGGCAGCCAGTCGAAAGCAGCACTATAAATACGCAAGGAATTTCGCTAACAATGAACATCAGTTCAATTTTTTTATAAATATCCAATTAAATTGACTTTTGGGTGTTGATGATATTGTAAGTATTAACTACATTCATACACCACTCACAATTGAATTATTAATACGATTACGTTTATACTAGATTGTTCGATCGTTATTTTTTTTAAATTTATTTATTGCGCCATTCGCTTCCCCATAATCTGAAATGCACACGATCGAGATTTGACATCCTTTTGAACATAAGTTTTTTTTCTTTACAGTACTCTGAATTCAAATACTTCATTTTTCAGTAACGTAAAGAATTAAATTTCACTCATTTTTATTACCTCTTAAAACAAGAGCATTATAACTATTTGAAGAATATGTATTTCTGTTATGTGAAATGTTAAAACATTTCGCTCCGTTTTGCACTTTTGAGGTAATCATTATCCTTACTCTAGGACGGCCGTCATAACCGTGCAAATGACAGAGGTTACGGTTTATTGATGCCTTGAATGCAATAGTAAGACTTTATATGAATCGTTGATTGCAGAAACCACACGAGTCAATATCAAAATGCTAGTTGCTAAAATGATTAATTTTTACTTTCTCGTATACGAAGTATACAAAGAGAAAGTATTGTAATCGTCAAAAAATTCGAACTCGAGATTTTGACGAATCTCCACGTTTTAGACCTCCCTGATTCCGAAAAATACAATTTTGGAATTATGTCTGTCTGTGAACACGATAGCTCGAAAACTATTAGAGCTACGGGGATGAAATTTGGTATGTGGTCTTTAAACATAATTTGTAGGTTTCTATCAAATTTTGGACAAAATCCGTCAACGGGAAGTCTGTCTATCTGTATGTTCGAGGTCATGCGAACGCTATAACTCAAAAACTTGAAAAGCCAGATGGATAAAATTTTATGCACAGTTTCATCGTCATGAATGTAGGTCCGTATAAAATTTTGGGCCAAATCCGTCAAAGGGTTGACTGTCTGTCGGTCCGTATAATTTACTTTTGAAGAGAATCCGTTATCTCCACGCGCATGCGTACTGGAAGAACGGAGAGGAATTTCATTACGGAGTAGCGAATTACGTCAGTTTGTCCTTGAGCCGATAAGAGGAAAATCGTTACGCATCACTTTGAAATTCACTCTTTGCCTAGATATTTTTCAATCACTATAATGAAAAACCTTCTGATAGTCATTGGATTCTGGGTAACAATAGGTTCGAATTTTTTTAGCCACGCGGGGGAAGGGGAAACGGCACCTTTTTGGAGAAGTATACGAGAAAGTTTAGGGGAGAAAACTCCCGCTGGTTTAAATCAATGATTAAATATTTTACCGGGTATATTTTTATATACCTTAATGTGATTTTACTCGACTCTTCTCATTTTCCACTCATTACGTAAATACCTCTTTATAATGTGAAAATAGCATAAATGTAATTTTGAAGAAAAAAAATGACGTGTTTTCTGCAATCAACAGTTCATTTATAATTGGGTAAAAATATCTAAATTATTTAACCAAATAAAAATGAAATCTTTATGATCTCTTCAACAACATTTATGTGCACTATATTTCATTAAGGTAAGCAGGTCTATTTGATTCTATTGGATTAACATGTCATTCTGAAGAAATAAGAAGGGCTTGGAGATAAATTCCATGCTTTTGAGCTGTGATCTGATGACCAAGATCCGATTTAATGAGAACCAATACACCCTGTAGATTTCGGAAGAGCCAAAACTTACGCACGAATCCGAAACCGTGCCACCACGAACCTACTTGAACAGTAACCAGGTCGAATTTACAAACACACTGAATATTCTAGGAAAGTTCTAGTTCTTTTCTTCGTTAATAAGAGCAAAACTTCATTCATGATTGACTTCATAAAACATTACATCCAAATTAGCTACAAATACATAGATATAAAATCGAGATGTTTTGGCAACTCCAATAACATTTACGCACATAAGTTGAAATTATCCCCCGTGAGACATAAGATCCAACGTAAGTAGTAAAAACTAGGTCGAATTTCCACTGGATATTCTTGAGTTCCGAATTTGTCAATGGGAGCAATCACTAGACCTCGAGATGCACCAGAGGATACTGCGGTTCATGCGTACAGAACCATGACAAATTACTACTTTGAGGAGAGAGAACAGAGGAAGAGAACGATGTAAATGGATATTCGTTTCAAATGAAATGTGTTCATTGAGTAAAAACTTCGCGTAGGTGCTTTCCCCCCCCCCCCCTTTGCTACTCTGACTATATCTTTCTGCAGTGATCAGAAAGATAAGCAAAGAAAAATCAATCAATAGTGTTACAAATATTCAGTGAGCACAGAAACCAGAAAGAATAAAAAAGATCTTTAAGTAGGAGGTTTAGTCTTGGTTTCGTAATCAGAGGATCGCGATTTTGAGTCTCAGTCCCATCAATGATACACTTGGTGGTGTTTAATCTGGTCAAAATTCCTCACTCGGTGATGGAAGTTTGGAAAATGGGATAGAAGCCTATGTGTCGGATTAGGATGGTTAAAATGACGAGGTCTTTCATAAAAACCATCGGGTACCTTTTAAATAGGGAGTTAATACTACATTCATCTCGAAACTTGCGAGTACAAAAATTTTGTTTATGGCAGCCGAATTTCACTACTACTTTAGACTTAATTTTGAGGATGAATCCCCAACTGACTACCAACAGAAAATTTTGACCCAATGACATTTGAAACCTTAACCAAGATGCTTGATTTTATTTGTACAATTTTAATGTGGACATATTTCCTTCAAAAATAAACAACTGTACCCACACAATTCATGAAAAGCAAAATGCATAATCTATATATAAAACTGCAAATGGGATTCGATATTAACCAGTTTAAGGATAAATGTAGAATAAAATGTTAATTGGTATTGCCTTTTTTTAATTTATTTATTAGTAGATCCATGTAAAATATCGTAAAACTTGCCAGCGAGTTTTGATTTATATAAAACTCATTTACCAATGATGAAGCAATAATAATATTTTTTTTAAAAAAAGAAATAGTTTCGGATGTTCTGGTCGTCACTAATGGAGTCAATTCATGCTCATGTGTTAAATTTAACTTTGGAATCCATTACGGATCTAGCAGGAAGAAAAAGGACGTGACTTCAGAGCACAGCGTAAAACAGGGTGAAGTTCAATGTTAGACGACTCGAGCCATGCCATGTTACAGTCACATCATAAAAACTTACTTCAATGGAATAGATTTTAAAGTCATTTCTATCAGTTTGATACAGTACACGAAGAAAAGGGGCAACATCTGCCAGGAATCAACTTCTAACCTTCTACGATTCCACGAGGGGAAAAACCAAATTTCTAAAATTTACTAAATGAGCCATATCCAAAATGTGGGTAGTTTGGTTTGTAGGTCTTTAAGCTTTTTATAAGAAATTTAACCACAAGAGTCGACGACTTGAGATCCTATATTTAAAAGTCATTCTTTCAAATGTGAATTCACATTCAAGGAACGATGTTGGATGGGCGGCAGCTGTCGCGATAGCCCTAACGACTTCATTTCTCATACTTAAAATGCAATTTACCTGCTGTTCTGCACAGAATGAAACACTAAGCTGTGGTCTTGAATCCCAATTACACAAACGGTTCTCACCAGTCTGCAGAAAAATAAAAAATAAAAAATTAAAGAACTTTGATTTAAGGACAGAATTTTGATTAAATCTTATCAATACATGTACAGATAAGGCAATCATTTAATAGCTTTCAGGATGAAAATTCAGACAATGTTGGAAAATTGTAAACTATGTGGTTCAATTTTTTGCGGATTAGATACCGGAATGCTCCCAGAATTAATAATCATGTCGCATCGGGCTAGCTTAAAAGATTTCAATTCTCCAAGAAGCTATAAAATGAAATCAGCACATAAGATTTATTATTTTTTTTTTATTTCTAGGCTGTTTGAGAACAGATTAAATTCAATCCAAGATTCTTTTCAGCTTCCTAATTTACAATCGTGAAATTTAATTACTACACGGTGAATCCCCAATTAAAGAATGATTTATGAAATATCACAAGAATTGCAACATTGAAATTAAAAGAACACACCGAGAGAAAATTATTCATGCAGTGCAAAAATTTAAATTATTATGCAAGGAACAGGCATTAATACTTATTTTAAATTAAAACAAATAAGTTTGCATAAAACGGATATTAATCATTTAAAAAATAATAGATATATATTTAAAAGAATATAAAATTTCGTTGCTTCCATGTTACATAATAAAGTATCGGATACCACAAATCGTGTACAACATGCCAAACAAACTTTTATTATCAAACTTATTTCAACCGAGCAGAAACGCAATTAACGTCGCCCTGCAAACATTTTGTCCACGATTTCCGTTAAGGTTCAAAATTCTTTTGGGAAAGTTTTAGTTAAATTTAGTACTGGAAGTTGGGAATTTCGTTCAGCACATATTTTACACAAAGAAAAGCTTATAAAAATTAATTACACACCCTACGCTGCTAATTAATTTCTGTAATATAAATATTTATAAAAGACCAGTCTATGTTTTAAATCAGAGGCTTACAGAGCTTTCAAAGTTTATCTACTGGTCTATATCGTTTCGATAAATTTTACTTATATAGTTAGCTCTCGTATGTTATAAACTCAACATTTGGTAATAAGGTAACTGTACCTAGCAAAAAATGTTTCCGTTACTCAGTAGAACACAATATCAGATAGGAGTTATATAAAAACTAATATTTATAAAATTTGCTATATATTGCTACTACTACAGGATTAATAAATAAGAGAAAATGCAAAATCTGGATATATATGACAGAACCTCAAATATGTACACAAAACAGAGAAGAGTAAACATGAAAATTACACGAAAAATGTTAAACCTTTCATTTACATATCGAACATTTTTTTAGAATCATTGCTGTGGGTTAGAAGACACAGAAACTTTTTATTGTGCTACAAATAGACTGATGAGAATATATTAATTGAACTTTTTTTTTAAACACGCTGGCTGCTGAATTAAAGCGCGAATTTCTTGGAACTATAGTGATGAAGAAAAGTTAAAAACTCATTAAACAAAAAGCAACTCACCTATAAAGAATATCTATAAATACTGCATATATAAAGAAAGATATTTGTCAAATTTTTAGTGTGGCAACAAACAACAAAGACATTAGCAGTTCACATAAACGCGAGGTCTATAAAAATGAAATGTAATGAACAACCAAAACTACGAAAAATCAGTTCTAAACCATTTCAATTTTCTAAGTATAGTAATGTCTGAAATTAAAAATCCCGCTTAATCAAATTAGATAAAAGATATACAGAAAAGAAAATTTCACTGAAATCTTACCGTCATGATTAAATACATTCGAAACCAAACTTCTACGAATCGATTGAATACCTGCACTGGTTGCTTCACTCTGCCAATTACTATATCTATACAAATCCGAGAAATTTCAGTTAACTACAGCATATCAATAGTGTCGGAACGTGTAAATACAACATCGGACCATGTACAATGCAAATATAAACCAACAAAGTTTATCAAACCTCTAGGTATTCGCCCTTGAAAATTATCAGCTCATGTCTAGACTATATTTGATATATTTCAGAGGTCACTTTTTTGTTGATAGTCCTTCTGTGGGATAAACAAACAGAGGTTCAAATATATGCCTACAATGTTCAGCAATATATTTGAATACCGATGACTTTATCATTTTCCAGTATTCCTTCTACAGATTATGAGCAGCAACGTCGATATATTTGAAAAATATCACTTTTATCGATAGTAAATACATGGAACTAATAATATACAAGCATTCACTGACCAATCTCCCAGGCTTTCTGTGGGATAAATAACCAAAGATATGCTAGTCACATAGATTTGCAATGACTCACGCGAGAGAAGGGTAGCATATTATCTTCCTATCTAAATCTGAACAAATAAATCGTGAAGGAATTGCAAAATATCCAATTTGAGACAGGAACAAAACAGCGATTCACTTGCATTTTAATCGCATTTAATAGTTAACTCAAACAATTTAAAACTCGTAAACTACAGCTAATGCCGTCGTTGCTTTCAAGAATTAACGACACAGCATTAACCTTTTTCTCCTTGATTTTAACACATATATCTTCGAATTATCTCGCTGGCGAATTCCTTTGTCTGCAAAACCATTAAAGGTTTATTTTCTTTTTAACTTAGTTTTTCTATTATCTCTCTCCGTACAAGAAAGGGAGAGAGGGGAAAAAAGAACAAGAAGGCCTCCGGTCACTGACGGTGAATTATAGAAGATTGGAGGACAAACTTTGTGATGTGAATTAAAGAGCAGTCCCGGACTAAACAATTCAACGAAAGGGTAAGTACTCATTAGCAAGACCGCCTAGACATGTCTTCAAGAAAGTGTCAAGAAGCTGACAATCCTTTTGTTCCTGATGTCCTTTTTTGAAACGAGTAAAGATATTCTTGTTTCTCGTTCATTTCTGACTAACTTATCCTTCTCCAAATCAAACATTTACAAAAATTACCGTCATCAGTGATGTTTGGGTGTTCTATTTAATTTTATTTTATCAAAGGCGTTTTATAATTTATCTTTTCGTGTTGAATCTGTGTTTTAAAGGAGCACAAGAAAAAAAAGGGAGGTTTCTTCTATTCGTTAATCTAAAATACACGATCTGAAGCCAAAGTAACATAGTAATAAATTTAATCTCGTTTCATTTATTCGCACACAGCAGAAATTTACCTTATTTACACATTTTTTTCATTAACCTACATAAATAAAATTATATAAACTCGTCCAAGACAAGGATCTTTAAGAAAAAACGGTCGCGTGGTTAGTTATATTTATTGAAAACTAGCCGCCTTCGGCGAACAACTAGTTCGCCCATATTAGAACTTATAACTTAAAATGATTCAGTTATATAAACAAAATGCACATATGTAGGATGTTTAAAATATTGGTTATTGTTATATTTAATGTTAATCATTTTTAATTAAATCTATTTATCAGAAGAAGTAATTTTCGCTTTAAACTTTTAAACGTAATAAACTGTCATTTTTGAAAAAAAAAAACTGAAAATCATATATCAAGTAAAATGTCATGAAAAAAAAATGAATATTTAGTTGATTTTTTAGATGAAACAATTATTTCCAAAATCAAAAATGAAATAAAGATGCATCCAAAATGAAATAGTACAAAAACATCTTTAGATGTATAAATTCAAAGTTCTAAGTTTCCAATTCGTAAATGAAATTTAAAGTTCATGGAACGGTAAATGAATGAATGCAGATTTTAGCTGCTACTTCTCAAATATTAATTTGAAATTGTTGCTACAATGTGAAATGCACTTTAATTTCAACAAAAATAGTATAAGAATAAAAAAAGAATTTTTTTAAAACAAAAAATGTAATAAACTATAATTCGAGCCAATATTAGACAGTCTTTAAAACATTATCAATCATATGCCATATTCATTTTTAATTTGATATTTCATTATCCGTTTAGCTATGATTGTGGTATTCTAATCGAGTTTGTTGAAGGATTGGTAAAGCACGTATAATTTGGAACAGGAATAAAATTTTGATAAAATTCCCCCAAAAAATGGCATAACATTAGGTTTAATATCAAAGAAAAGCTCACTTTCCACATTTCAAAATGGATTTGAAGTGGTTTACGCGTAAAATGGTTTTAAAATGTTTGAAAATTGTAAAATATAAGCATTTAAAATTTAGGGGGGAAAACTTTTCGCGGTAGAGAACTGTGAATCTCGCTAAAGCCAACCGCAGTACCGGGAGGCGAAATGCTTCCACGTCATCCCGAAGAAGGGAAAAAAGGGGGGCAACCTTTGTCTTTCACCCTTCCAAGAGGGAACAACAATCAGTGACCTTGTCCGCTAGGGGTGTTGTTCATTCAGTGACCTTCACCGATTTCAGAGCAATAGACGATGCTTTCAAGAAGACTTTAAAATTCGCCGAAATAATATACAGAGTTGAAACTAACATTAGAAAGGTGAAAATTCGCACTTTAAAATGGTAAAAAAATAATTTTCGTGCGTTAATTACTTCGGAAATTATTCACAAAAAAATGGCCGAAAACTGACAACATTTGCTTAATTTTTAAATTATTAAAATTGAAATAAAAAATTGGAAAAAATGGCTACGAGGTGCACATCCCACCCTCCAAAGTATACCTGTACCAAATTTGGTAGCTCTAGGAACAATGGTCTGTTCTGTAGAGCGCCAATAGACACACACGGACATTCATATTTATTTGTATTAGAGATTTCTAATAGTGGAAATGCTTGAAAACTGATACATTATTTCTGAAAGTATTTTTCATATAAATCGAATGCTGACATGTTAAAAGTGTCTTAGGCTTTTCAAAGAATATTTTTATAACGAAGAAACAATTGGACACTATGTATATTGTAGACATTGGGGGGAGGGCCTTACAAATTGAAAAATTATTTTTAAAATGCTAAATAAATAACTTTTACATAACTTTCTTTTTGACTAAGTGAGCTCCATTTGGTAAATTAGCCTAGTATTAGCCAAAGGTGTAAAAAGGGCTAGTGGCGTCCGAGGCATAGCATTTTATTTTCGTCCCCATCGGCATATTTGACTTTTTAAAGTGAAATAAACGCTCAACTGTTTCGTCTTCACGGCGTCCTGTAAGATTGGAGCCAGGGATATCGATATCATCCTTCCCCCCCCCCCCCCCAAGACACTAACCTACTGGCCTTATCTCACTAACAAATATTAATCACTGTAGTATCTATCCTCCACTTTCGTCACTATGTTAAATTTCATAATCTTCCACAAATTTCAGATTCAGTTTCGCTTTTATACCGGCAGTTTCTTCGCTTATTTCACAAAACTTGTTAACTAAAACAAACCTTAAATCGAAAATTATATAGGTGTTTTTTCAACACATTGTCCATCCTTTCCTTCTATAATCATTTTCTAGATTCCCATTCTTTTCTTTATTAAAATAATTGGAAAATAAACTCTTCACAGTTGATTCTTTGCGATTCCGAAGATCCTATCATCATTCATTTTAATGCTTTAGCTCGAAAGGTCTGAAAATTTTAATGTTCAATGTATGTATCTAAAAAAACATCACATCTCTGAGGCAATTTCTTCACTGATAACTGAAATTTGTGATCATTACACACACGATGCACGGTTAGTCTTTTTGGCTCAATACCGTATTACACAACTAGTGTATAATTAATCTCGAACGGGCTTACCTATAACAGCGTTCTTTAAGCTTTTTTTTTTTTTCCCCCTCTATTCGCGACCTGTTTTCGGCCGAAGGAATTTTCCGCAACCCCCTTTTTTGATGGAATTTTTTCCCTGACCAAAAATGTATAAACAAAGTAAAAAAAAAACGTAGAAACGAATCATTTTACGATAAATGGAACAAATCCAGTCTCGTACTTCTATTTTAAAAATTTAAATGAAACACTTTTAAAATCAGGATTAATTTCTGGATTATTTTTGCTTACTAGTATTTAAAAATCTGAAAAAAGAATGCTAATTTATATCAAGATAGATATTTTATATCCAGAAACATATTTCGAAACGACATCAAAGGCAAAGTCCAGAATACATGCTTTTTTTCTGTAGAAACAAATAATTATATTTACAAATATTGAAATTCTAAATTCATTAATCTTGCTCAAAATTAATTTTATTAAACCAAACACCATTTAAGAACAAAAACTTTATATCACAACTACAGCCAGAAATGTTTCATCAAATTTATATTATTAAAAAAATTTAATTTATTCATTTACTGCAACTTTGCGATCGTTTTCAGCATTTCAACTGTTCATGACAATCCCTTTTAAAATGTTTTTACGAAAGAAATACTGAAAATAGTCTATCATTTTACAACGAAAATTCTCAACCAGTTAACTCATTGATCAAACATATTGTAACATAAAATAACATTTATACCAGAAGAACAGCCATAACAAATCGAAACTGACAAGGACCGACCGCTAAATTAAATTCAAAATAGCAGCGAGTGAACTGTATAAACACAAAATCGAGCACTCGTATTAACCCTTGAAAGTCCGATTTTTTAAAAATTGATTTTAAAATGTTTTTTGACTTTCATTTCATGACTAAAACACGGGAAAAATACTTTAAAAAATCCTATCTTGTTTCAAGTATGGTTTATGGAAAAAAAAAAAAAAGTTTGTTACCAACTGCTGGTTTTATTTCAGAAAAAAAAAATCCTTGATAAAATTCTATAATATCAAACAGAGACAAATTTTAATAAATAATAATAAGGATAAGGAATTTCCTTCAACATTGTAGAATAAAATATGGCATTTTTATGCGTACAAACAAAGAAAAAAAGATACAGCTTCAAGTGAAAAACATTTTTATTTTTTTTATCAGCTGTCAGGCTGCCATTTATACGTTGTAAATTGATTGAATGAAAATTTCAGTATGTACCCTATTGGCAACAACAGGCATTAGAGCTTCAATCTTATTCTAAGGATTTTAGAAGACAAAATTGGGTATGTTGCTTAAAAGCAACACTGGGCCTTAAAGGGAAATAATACAATGAAAGAACACAAATCAAGCATATGAATTAAGCGAGCGATAAAATAATGTTGCAAGCGTAACGCTAATATGGCGAGTGACAAATTTCAATCAATCCATGCACCGTTTGGTACGCTAAATGCAGAGCAGCATTTCAATCAACACGAGCATAAAGTGATTTTTCCATTGACAAGAAACATTCTCTAAAAATTCTTCCGTAAGAAAAGAAAAAAGTACACGATTAGAAAATTTTTTAATGCTTTTAAACTCGTAATTTGCTGTTCCAGGCCACTGACTGGCCCGTTCTTTCAAAGTTAAAAAGATGACACATGACCAATATACACGCAGTAATATCATATAATCTACCTTAAAAAGCTTTTAAGGTAGAGTATATGCCTTTATCATCAATAGTTCATATACTTTTTAGCTTTCTCATACTGGTAAGCTTTAATATATTCGCGTATTTTTTTATAAAATATTTGAAAATACAAAATTAAATTGCTTAACTAGCTAGAAGCATATTTTCTAAATACTGATAGGAAATTTAAATGATATAAGATGCGAGATGTTCTACAGTATGTTTATTACATAAAATACATTATTAAGGACGTTTGAACCGAAAAACTGCTTCATATGATGTATCATTATTATCAGCATTAATATGATGAGCAATCACGGCTCGAAGAATAACGAATGCATTGGAAAAAATCTTGTTCTAAAGTGAAAAATAAAAAAAAAAGAAAGAATAATTGTTGATTACTTAAAATTCATAGGGTAAAAACTATATTTGACTCTACTGAGCGGAATGAAAACAGAAGAATGAAATATTAAAAAAGCAAGTCCTTTGTCCTTTCGATCACGCGACAGCGAATCTACAAAAATGATAATGGAAATGACTACATTCAGAAAGAAACTACCGTTCTACAAGAAATGATTCAATAAAGTTAAATTTTAAATATTTTGAAATTCCTTAATATATTTACATAGGTATACTAAAGTACATCAGAATTCTCTAAATATAGCTATATTAGTCCCTAAATCTAAGTATTTAACATTGCAATTAGATGGCACATCCTATTTGGGATATTTATTATTTCAATTCGTATAAGAACGTAAGGAGCTCCGAGATACTTAACTACGCCCAGTGAATTTTGGTCTTTGAAATTAATCGCTAGTTTGAATTATGGATTTAAATATCAAAAATTCGGTAATTCGATGTAGCGAATCAAACAACACACTGTATACGAAGGGTCAATAGATTCAAAGCAATGCGTTTTCCTCCATTTCCACCATCAGTAATCAGTTTTACCCTTTAATTCACAGATTCATAAAAATAACAAGCATTACAAAATTTTGATGCAACGTACGAAACTTTTGAATCTAAAAAGAAATCTTTTGTAAAACAATAAAAAATGCAGGATAATGAAATTTTAAACCAAGAACTTTAGTGATAGACCATCTTAATGTATATTAATAGGAACAGAAAATAAATCTTACTCGTATCTTTAAACTCGGACATACCTAATGAGATTACGGTCATTCGAAATTCAAGATTCGACAATGCCAACAATGAAAACCACACCGCATCCAATTAAAGATTTGGCAATGACACTTATCCAGTGGTAGCTCAAATGCAAGTCTTGTTGAGAATCACGTCAGAAAAACGTATAAATACACAATAAAAAATAAGCGTATGACACAGTAACAAACCAGTTTACGAAGATGCTGACTTAATAAATTAGCATTTCCGTAATATCCGGTCAAATACATTAGGTATGCAAGACTAGATATAAAAAGATAATTTTGGTCCTAACCGTCTCTGAAAATACAAAATTATCCTACGCAACTCAATTAAACCGGGCAGAATAGGCGGACGAAGAGCGCGTGGTCTTTTACCAGGGGAACGCCTGTGGTACAAAATAAAAAAAGGATGGGTTAATGTCTGATGAGTATTCGGTATAATCTCTAGAATTAGAGTAAATGAAAATAATTTCTCCCATCAAGTCAAACTCACAAGGTAACAATTTTTTCCCCTCGATATCATCTGACATATTTAGAGAAACAGTGAATCAGGACCACATTAAAAAGGATTTATCCAAGACAAAATGTCATACTTTATTTATTTTTTTTTTTTTATGATGGAATATATACAGAGCCGGCCCGAACAAAAGCGGGACCTGGTGCGAAGTTGATTTGCGGGGCCGAGATTTTATTGTACGAGATTTGAAACAAATCTCGTACAATAAAATAATTAATTGCTTCTTACTATTTATTGCACTACACAATTTGGTATTGTTAGCATTAAAGGAGTGCATGAAAATGATAAATTTTTATAAGGCTAATATTTCAATCACACAAAAAATCGTTAATCAAATTACAAAAGTAATTGCTTCATTAAATGCAATTAATTAGAAAAGGTTTACAATATGCGACTTTTGTTTCATTTTTTACATGTCAAATTTTCTTTGACATTATCACGATTTATTCTTTTTTGGTATAAAAGGATTCGATAGATATAATGGCAAAGCAAATCAATCGTTCTTCAATAATGCTAGATATCAACTAATTTTATTATTATTTTTAATTTTGAGAAAGATATTTCTGCAGATGCGATTGTAATTCGCAAAGTCAATATAATTTTAGAACAGAAACAAAATTTGGATACAATTCAAATAAATTATTTTTAAATAAATATTTTTAAGATTTATACTATTTTGTCCTGGAAGGTAAAATATGACGGCAAATTTTGATTTCTTAAAAAGAATCAATGTAATTCATTTTCGTTCTGCAAAATCTGTCAACGGTGCGGGGCCCTCAGAAAAACGGGACCTTGTGCGCTCGCACCGTTCGAAACCCATGGGGCCTGCCCAGAATATATATCGATGTTTTTTTATTAAATACATTATAAAATTTCATTCGAAATAAATTTTATCAATAAAGTCTCATTCTTATTTTAAATTATCGAAAAAAGGGTCTTTAACCCTCTGACTGTGGATTTTTAAATCAATATTCAGATGCAACGTTTGCAAACCGTTGAGCCAAGCGAGTTATTTATATGCGAAGCTTTATTATTATAATAAGATCCAACGCTAGTCAAGTACTAAGTAAACACATTAGCCTGAGAAAATCGCAGGATGCAGCAGAAAATAGACTTGATTCCAACCCGCGGGAAATCGCAGGATATGCAGTCAGAGGGTAAAAGCTACGTTGCGATTTCTTTTTTAGTGAAAAGGCCTATTAATATTAGACTTCCCTATTTACCAGCAGGTCAACGTATTAAATTCTTAAGAACAGTTTCCAGAAAAATATTGAACAGTTTCGAATTAAAAGCCCACGTAAAATGGCAAATTAAAATGCCTAACACACTCTTTCTTGAAAATTAGAAATTAGTCCAGTAACAAAATGTCAAATGAGGATAAAAAACGCTTTATACACATATTTGCCACGAACATTTGCACGAAAACGCCCCACAAGCAGTTAACAGAACAGTTATAATAAAGACCTATCACATACTGGAGGATTTACAGTGGATTGAGACTTCGGATCAGACTGATTTGAGGAAGCAAGGAAATTAGAAACTATTACTTTTAATGAAAATGTTGAGCAAAAAAAATTAAGAACTAATATTCCATCCTTATTATACGAACCGATACACTAAAGAGAATAAAACAGTAGTTGCGATACACAGGTACATGAAAAACAAGTATAATGCAATATTCATTTTTGACATATCCGGTGGCAATTGCCGATTTGATTAGTTCAATTTCATTTAGGCGTTCACGCTGGTGTCGATTGAATATTTCATTTACTTTCTAATGTATCCTTAGTCATTTTGTTTATCTTAAATGCAGGATTAGAAAACACGGAGCCTTTATGGTTTCGCAAGAAAAGCTATAGTGATTCTAAAGTATTCATGTTATAAAAAAGTACATACGAAAGAAACAATTAAGTGCGAGTTGAAAATGTTGAAATACAAAAGCCAAGACGTTTTACTAGAAAGAGATTGAATACAAAGGAATGCAAATTCGCACTAAAAATCAGATTTTTCTCTTCTGATTAAATCTTTCATTTTTTTTTTTTTCCTCGAATAACACGCCATACCCGTTTACTCTTGAAAAATGGAAATACAAATAACTTTTGTTACGGAAAATAAAAAAGCGCCACTCATATCACTAAAAATGCCTTAAAAACAATCTCGTGTTGTTAATCGTTAGCGTAAGAGGGAAATAAACTATTACTTATTTCATTTAACAATAAACGTTGCAAGAGCCACGACTTTATAATTGTCTGACCACATACAATCCCATTTTCCAATAAAACAACGACTTAAATTGTACATCTTCTCTAAATATCCAAAATTAACAAGTTTTAAAGACACTTTTTATACAATCGACCCATTACACATGCCGGCTTCATTTCCATATATGAAAAGCAATAAAAGAGATCTTGTGAATTTCATGACTCCCCCTAACGCACGTTGAACCGGAATTCATTCAACATTACACGCTAGAATGGAACCATTGTATCCCGTTTACAATTCAGCAACATGGTTTCTTTATGTTAATACAAACTCGCATTAAACTGCATACAACAACATAATATAAATTCAAAGAGAGCAATGTAGTGCACGCCGCTCCAGATGAGTTCTCCTCTGGCATAAAAATCACCTGCTGCTCGCGCGCACAGAATGGTTCCACGCTTTCTGAAAGAAAATAAGCTCCCTGTTGGTTGAGAAAGTGATAAAAAACGTTCTTCAAAAAGACTCCCGACTACTCTATTAGCACGCTCGCAGCGGCAACTGAACTTCTTGACATTAAGACGATCCACGCGTTTATCACATACTGATAGAGGGAAATTCGTTAATTCGAATTTTCGTTTGTAATTCGCATTTTTTCTCTGGCCCCTTAAACTTTTGAAATTAAAATTTATAAAATGTGTTTTTATTAATCTATTGTTTCCGTTAGTTAAATGGTGCATATACAATTTTTGTCGCCCAGGGCTAACTTTGAACATACAGCCGTTCCTTTACAAGCTACATAAACTTCAAAATAAAAATAATAAATTCCAAGGGAAAAAATCATTTTATTACGGTAATTCGTCGTTTGGCGCCTTCGATCTCTGCTGACAGGTTGCAAAATCACACGCAGGACCATCATACATTGGGCTAATTGGGCTGTAGCCCAGGGGCGCCACTGATCCAAAGGCGCCTGAAAAATTACTATACTGATTTCATTTTAATTTTGAACCGAAAAATGTATTTAATTATAATTTTAAATATGAAAAGACACTATTTGCTAAATTGTAAGGTGTTAATTAGAGACCATGTAACTTTATTTTGCCCCTCTATTACTGTGAGGTTGATATTTTCTTTGAGGGGGCTGAGAGGGCTTACGCGCTAAATTCTTAGTTAGTTTTCACGGGTGCCAAATTACTCTAGCTCAGGGTGCTCACGTATGTTAAGACGGCCTTGATCTCACGTCTATTACCAGTCTTTCTGTCACATATCGGCAATTAACCGACAAAGGCGAAAAATACGAATTACTTGCATCAGTTATTTTTTTAATGTGCACAATAATTGAGTTAGTGTTGCTACTATTCTGGGTGGACCGCCCCTCTAGCTACGCCACTAAAATACGCCCATAGGTTGTGTGTCCTTAGTGATCAAAGTGAATAATTTTTAAGGTCCTTAATTCACATGAGGAAATTACTGCTGTACAAAGTATCCGATCAAAAAAGCTATATAAAACTTCTCACTTAAAAACTAGAAATATGAATTGTACTGTTTATTTTGAAATTTCATATTGTAATTGCTGCATCCATAGTGCTGTATACTGTTTATTAAAATTTTTCACATTAATTATTATCACTTTACTTATAAAAAGCACTTAATGTTTATTTATTAGTTATGTATAATTTATTGAAACAGATGAATATTAAAAATAAATGTTAGCTGCCATTTTCAGTTTAATAACCGTTTTCTCTTGCTGTACTTATTTTTATACACTGTTTTTCTTTTGGGTAAATCCAATTTTGATTGAGGTCCAGTTAACTTCAAATTAATCAAGTCCTACCGCAGTATATTATTATTATTATTATACAAACTACATTTTATAATCTTTGTAACAGTTACAATTTTTTTTTTTTTTTCTTTCTGAACTTATACTCCAGTCGCTCTTTAACTAAAATGAATCAAAAACTTAGTGATTTTTAAAAATTACCAAGACAAATCTTAAATGAAATAAAACTTCTCCCTTGAGGAAGAATAAGAAGTCCTACACAGACCTGATTTTTGGAAACCAGCTCCATCTAAACCCGTCCTCTGATTTTAAAACTAATCGTTTCGTGAAAGGATTGGGGATTATTTAAATACAGGTGAATAAAATATAGGTTTGGTTGGTTATGTAGTGTTTTATGGTGCAAGAGCCATATTTGACTATGCTGAGCCTAAATACAAGATGTATAGACGTTGCCATGTTAATTAGCAATTAATATTTCATTAAAATCGAACAAATTTAAAGTGGCAATTGTAAAAAGGTACTCAAATAAGTCTGTCAAATTCAATATCCTTAAGAAATAAAAGGTTTGGATGAGGTGTTTCTACCAAATCAGTTAAGTCTGCAGATGTTAAAGTTTGGACCTTCTATTAAAATATGTTTCGCTGAGAAAATACATTGATACCTCGAGCAAATAGGAGGAGGCTCTGAACAAAGCAAATGTTTATGGGTCAGTCTGGTATGACCAATCCTAAGGCAAGTCAAAGTGACATCTTGTTTCCGATATAAATTTGCAGTCATTACATGTCCGACAGAAGGATGGAATTCATGCAACTTATTACCCTGTTGTTCGTCCCAAAAACTTTGTCATTTTTTCAATATCAAACTTCCATCGGCCTGTTGAGCATCATTTAATGGGTCAAAATTTTCAAGCACCAAGTAAAATATAAACGCTGGTTCAATCTTTAAATAAGAGAAAATTTACTATAGTTACTTTTTATAAAGCTCTGTATTTTCTACAAGCATTTTAATCGAAATAAACCCAAACATCTTAATTCACTGCCCAATAACGGTTTGAAACATTAAAAACTGCAGCCACAGCTTGAAAGGAGTAAATGACCAATTGATCAAACCCGGCACTTGCCGATCCCTAAATAGTGATAGCATTATCCGCATTTACACCAATATACTTCCAATAGCGACGAATTTGGCCTGTGTTGTATATGGTACTCAGACTGAAGTTCTCATGACGCAGAACATCAAAACTCCCCATCACCAAGTTACAAGTTCTGTTCATTTATAGACAGGTTCACTGGTGGAACCTGAATAATTAGTTTATCTGGACAATAAAAAAAGACTGTAATTGTACAGAAGTCAGATGTTTGTTGCCCTGATTACATCGCGCAACTTAATTTAATATCATTACATTTGTTTAGTTAAAGTTTAATTAGATTCTTTCTTAAATGAAAGTTTCGTTGAATATACGAGTCCTCTTCAGACAAAACTTATTTCTCTCTTATGCCAATACACAATAGGGCTTTCTTACAGTAGATAGTGGTAAGAAAAATGCGTGCATTTATATCTTATTTAAACAAGCAAATCAAAGAAAGTCCCAAAACAGTTTTCTTTTTCAGTGGAGATTTTTAGTTTATCATTTAGGTTTATATTAATGTACAGTTTTGAAGCAACACGATGACTATTTTGAGTAGGAGAGAGTAATTTTGAACCGAGGTAAGATGACGAGGACGACACCCGTTTCAGATATGGAGAATTAAGTTTTAAATACATATAATTACACTGTTACATCCATACAAACAATTCTCAGAGATTCAATGAATGCGTTGAAATCTAAACTCTTAAATAACTCAGAAAAAGAAAGAAGAAAAAAAATGTTTGAATCCCATGTAGCTCATGCAAATGTTAAATAACTGAAAATATATATAAGTTTGTCCTAGACTGCCACAAAATAATGCGATTAAACAAATTAGGACACAAAAGAAACTGCAACTTCAAAATAAAAGAAAGGAAAGAATATTTTCTGTCTGGGGATTTTAGATTTCGGATGAGTTTCCGAAGAGAAAAAAAAAAAAAAATGCAGACTGTCGTTTAAAGAAAATGAACCAAGTTTCTGTAAAATGAATATATCTATAGACCTTCCAGCATTTAGGACAAACCCAAAGGAACAGGCTAAAAATAGCAGCGGGAAAATTTGCATTCAAATGATTAGTATCATTATAAAGAAAAATAATCGAGATCATATCACACTTCAAACTCTTTCTTCATATTATTTTAAAATTCAGCACATCACTTTAGATGAGCCTCTCCTGTGACATAAAACTTACCAAGTGCTCACGAGCGCAGAATTGTAAACAGTGATGACAAATTTACGATAAAATTCTGATCAATTACACACCTACGTATGTTTGCTTATTTTGCAATATTTTATTTTAAATCGAGAAATTACATAATTTCTTGTGTTTTATAATGTACGGTTAGGACCATCTGTCCCATTTAGAATTTTTTAAATTTTTTTGTAAAAATAACAGGCAAAAAGTTTGGATTTTATTTTTAAACTGGACATGATTCGAAGTCTGTTTCTTTAGGCATCCAAAAGTAAAAACCTTTACTGTAAAATTCGTATTTTGAAAACAAATCAGCCTAAGCACCAATTAAATGTTGAAATTTCCAACTCTATGTATATGTGAATATATACAAGTATACAAGAGTGCAAACAAGTGTTAGTTTATACAATTTTTTTTTAACACACGAGACAAAGTAAGATGTTTGTATAGCGTTCTTTCGTTGTCTTTCCAGACGATGAATTAAAGCAGCAATTCCAAAAACTTTAGAGATAATCGATTCAACACAAACAGAAGGCGACTTAGTTGAAAAATGTGTTGTATTAGGATCATATTACACTATTTTTATTGATGGCAAAAATGAAGTCCACTTCATTAGACCTCCAAGTAAGTTTAATAAGACTTTGCAGATGTTGGACGCTCAAGATTAATTATCAGTTTTTAAGGAAGTAAAAAATAAAATTATAACTTGTTACAGTAAAGTAAGCAAACAAAATATTCATTACAGAAAAATTTATATAACATGACTCTTTGAATATTAATGAGCTAAAATCCCACTCGACTTCGCGGTTCACCGAAGTCGTATATCGAGATGCCAATTCGGCACTTGGAAGCAAAGATAAAATTTAGTAATAAATAGATCATAGAACTATTTTTCATAAGATATTCAAAAATTAATTAGCAAAAATAATTACCAAAACGACTGACTTTGAACATCTAAATTCAAAGTATTTACTTGTTTAAAACTTAGCTGAAAAAATCTTAGAAATACCGATCGTATCTCGATATTTGTGCTGCCAGATTTTCTGCAACAGTTATAAAGCTTAACCATTTAAACTTTCAACCCTGTGGAAAATTGAACCCTTAAATATTCGGGAAAGATTTTTTTTTTCATGCAGAAAGAACAAACTTCATTTTTACTATAGAGCGTCTCAGAAAAAAAAAGTTTGAATAATTATTGCATAAACAATTAATTACATGCAATCAACTTTCACAGCTCAAATTATTTAATACAAATGTAGAATCTTGACAGTTATCGGAATTTTCGCGTATCAAATAAATAGAATATTTTTTAATCATTTTTGCAATTATAATTTCTACATTAATGCAATACTTTTTCAAGCATCAAATACTCAATTAATTGTTCCCGTTACTAGACAATTGATAATCTCCTTTTGACAGTGAAAAAGCCATATAATTTTGTGAATATAATGCAACTGAGTAGTGTAGTTTGTTAGCCGTTTTGATTAACTGAAACTTTCTTTGAAAATACCATGATTGATGTAATTTACCTCAACTTGGAAAAGAAATGCGTAATGCAATGCATTTCAAGAAATGTTTAGAAATTAAGAATGGTACTTCCAGCAAATCGTAACACCAGTGTATTACTGTCGCAACGTGAGGCCTATTTAAACGGAATTTTGATGAAGAGATGGTTAGGGCGAAATGGCAGCATCGAATCCCTGTATGCTGACAAGATTTTAATCCGATGGATTTCTTTTTGTAAGGACACCAGTAGGGAATGTTTATACCTCAAGACCAAATACAACCAAAGAGTTGAGGGCAATCACTCAAAGAATACGATCCCAAATACAAACTGATATGCTTAGTGACTTTGAAACTTCCATCGGTCATCGTTATCAGTAGTGCCTAAACAATAAGGACCAACAATTCGGAAACTTCCGCCACATAACAAAATACCATATTTGCATAAATTAATTTCAACCATGAAAGTTAGATCTGCATTATTAACCGCTTAAAGAACAAGTTATTTTGTAACCTACTGTATTTAGGACGAGTTGTTATGTCCTTAAGCGGTTAAATAATTATTGCATTAGCAATTAAATGATATATACATTTTTGGGACATCCTGAATATTGTTTTCACTTTAGTGTGTAATTTCTTAGATTTATCACCGATTACCGGTTTTTAAGACTTTCTTTAATTTTCTATACATATTTAGTTGTGGCCACGGAAGTGGGTGGATTCGAGCCAAATATTTTCCAACCAAACAGGGACACGAACTAAAAATTGAAGATATGTTTAGATCAGTATATAAATTCAAAGCAAGGTCTCATTCTTTTAATTTAGTATGCTCACTTGCAAGACAATGAACTCCAATAACACAAAACTGTTTAGTTAAATTCACATTTTAAAGCATTAAGTTTCAGACATGTTACTCTCAAATGCCTCTAGCTTAAGAGATTCTGAATTAAAACCAATTTTTAAAACTGTCAAAAAAAGCTTAGAGAAAATAAAGAATATTTTTCTACTACATAAAAAGATTACCAAATGCAATTTTTATAGTAATATCTACGAAAAATAATATTTGTTGAAAACGATGTGAGGTACTTGCTTGTTAAAACGGCCACAGAGCTTACTTGGCGACCTTCGGATTTCACCAAACTCGTAAATTCAGTGTTCTAGCGAAGCTACTATGTTCCGGCTCCCGCGGCCAGCGAAGCCGTAGGATGTTTTTTAAGTTAAAAAAATCTGCCCAGTTCCCACCTAGCTTTATTCACAAAAAAGTAATATTTTTCAAAAACCAATTTGAATTTAAGAACAAAAGCGACACAAATTACAGGACTGCACATTTTTATATGGCTGCAAACATTTTTGGCAAGATTTTACCACCATCTTGGAGATATATCTCGATTGCTTGGCGATTCAATCTCGGTGGCCGCTTTAACAAGCAAGTACCAAATGTAATTTTGTGGAAAGAGCAAATTCACAAGAAATGGATTCATGAACCACCTTGAATAAAGCACATTTCTAAGAGAGATTCAATAAAAAGCCACAGTTCTCAAAACTATTTTCAAGTCTTAATTTATTATTACGTAAATTAAATATAATATTTTTTCATGATATTATACAATGTTGTCAATTGTCAAAAGGTTTTAATTCTTTATACAGTCAGATATAATCCCCCCTCCACACACACAACAATGTAGGAGGCAACAAACTTCATTTGAGCATCCGAGTCATGCAAGGCACTTCTCCTTTTGACATTTTATTACAAACAGTAAGCATCCAATAATGAAAGATAAAATACGAATATTAGAATACTACTAGAAATAATACAAACTTTCCCATGAATTATTTATTAATCTGAAGGAACAAAGTTGTTTCAGTGTATAAAAGTTTATAGAAATTTCTGTAAGTGGAAGGATATCAAACATAATTTTTAACATACAACAGTCAAAAGTATTTAAAAGCCAGCAATGTAAGTTAATCTTAATTTAGTAAAACAGTTGCAAATGATTCAAAAGTAAATTCCTTATTTACATGATAAAAAAAAAATCTAATGCTTTTTCAACAGCAAATTAATTAGTCAACTTCTTTCTTTAAGTACTTATTTCAATTTATTTTCCCAGCACTCTAGAAAAAAATATTTTACACAAAACTGATTTAACTGCTAGATCCCAGAGGGAGTTGCTTTCAAGGACATTGAAAACCCAGATAATTGTGCAAGGAAAAGCTACACATGGTTTTAAAAATTAGGACTCCATATTAGTCACAGAATGCTTCTAAAAGCCAATGTGTTTTATAATATCTATCATTAAAAAAACTAGGACTAAAAGATTCACTTCATTATCCTGCAATGAAATTCTCGCAAAGCATGCCGATAACTATGCAAAATTAAAAGACGAGTACAATAATAAAAATACTCCTGGACAAACTCCATGTACTTGTCGATAATATCTTGGAAGGTTCAAGAAGAAAGCTAAATGGATGTTGGGTATGATATAACATAAATAAAATAACCAAACTAACTATTCATTCATGCAATGCATGTCAAAAATTGTTTTGTACCTGTGAGCATTTTGTGCAATATCATGAAACTTTGTATTCTAACAATTCTTATAACCTAGCCTAGAGCATTATGCATGCATTTTAATCCCAATAAAGTAAATCACAGTGTTTGATGTCTCCTTATGTGGTTGCATGTGGTTCTATATTATTATAGATCAGTGGTTTCCAAACTTTTTTCACTCGCGTACCCCTTGATTAATCTTTTTTTATTTTTGAGTACCCCCTATTGTTATATCTTTTCCAACTATCCTTCAGCACAATTTTTTTTTATTATTAATAACGCCAAGGGCTTAGGTTAGCTTACGAATCAAACAACTCTAATGAACTTGATACAATTTGTAGGATTGATTTGTCATTACATTTTATTCCATATTTTTAAAAATAGTATTAGTTAAATGTCAAAACAAATGAAAATGGCAATGAAATAATTTTGCATTAACTGATGACAAGAGCTAACAATTAATTACTCAATTACTAAAAAATTTATCTACTTCCCCCATTTTTCTTATTTCATGAATAGGCTTTCGGACTCGAACAATTTTCGCTTTTATTTTTCTTACGAACTTGAGAAGACGAAATTCTAGAATAATCTTACTTTTTGTATTTTCCGCCATTACCAAAATTGCTTTTGTGTACCCCTAACTAGTTCTTGGCATATCCCCAGGAATACACGTACCAAAGGTTGGGAAGCTCTGTTATAGATCATTTATCCACTAGCATATACACACTAGGTAAATTCCTAAAATCCATGCATCTTACTAGTAGATACATGGGATCCAAGGGGTTACGGTACATTCTAGAAAATGGACTTGGAGAAGTTTTCATAACTACAGAGTCAATTGATAACCTGAAAAACATTAAATCAGTGTTTTTCTAATATGGATGCAATGAATACGAAACAGATATTCGGCCAAATAAATTCAGGATAATTTTTTTTAAATGTGCTTTTAAATCTATTTTATAATTTTACCAGTAACACAATTATTTTTACACTAATTTTTCAGCATTTTCAAGAAGTGTTATTTCATTGTGTCCTATTATATTACCAGCTCGAGATAATAAATGCTCGCTATATACTGTGCTTGCAGGAGCTGAAAGATATTTTCTTGCTAAACTTAAAAATCTTGGAAATGTTTCTGCACTTTTTTCCCACACCCATTAAATTGACACTATCCAGCTGTCAGTTCTTTATCAAAATATGAATTTACTTCTGTGTTTGTCATTGTCATGTTCTACAATGATTACTCTTGTTTCTGTGAAACAATCCAAAAATGAAGAGAATTCCTTATTTCTTATAATTAGAAAGAAGATACTTAAAATGTTACAAAAATACATCAAGGTGTTAACATTTTTTAAATGTACAAATGATAAAAAAATATTAATTTTATTGATCTTTAAATTTTCCATTTTAAATTTGAGAAATATTTTATTTACAATAAAAAAATGAAATGTTTTTTAAAAGTCAGTATTCGGTCTGAAATTTAGTCGAATATTCGGCTATTCAGCCAAAGCACTATTCATTACTAATATATTATGCTTTCTAATTGGATTGATTCGACAAGGAGGCCAGGAGTTTAAACTATGCATCATGATCCATTTCTCAGAAATAAGGAACAACTTTTTATGATAAACTTGCTTTATTTTCCTCACAGACATTCTCAGAAAAATTAATTAACAAGATTTCACTTTCATTGCATACAACCAACCTTTTTATTTAAAAAAAAAAAAATCCAAATACAGATACAACTGTCAACTACTAAGGTTAAAAATCTAATTATTGTACAAAACTCTACTAGAAACTTCTACATAAGTTTATAAGAACTATGATTTGAAATATTGTTGAGCCCAACATCTATACAAACAAAACAATTGCCCTTTACAAATTTTTTTTTTTTTTTAAATATCAAGTCATATCTTATTTTTATTATATGTACAAATAAGCAAGTTAATACTGAATATTATCCCTTCTAAGAACCTAGTTAGAATAGGATAAAATTTAAAAGGAATCATTATCGAAATTTGAAGGTAAATAAATCAAGTATTGGAAATAACTTATATAGATTTATTAAGAAGGAAGATTCATAAAATTAATGTTTCTTTTATGAAAATTCAGTGGTATCTTTAAACATCAATTGTCAGTATTTTTAGGTAATGATGGCTGGAGAACTGCTCAAACATATCATTTCAGTTATGCTGGAAACCAAAATTTACATTCCCTCTGATGATGACACCCACCCCCCCTTCAGTAAACTTTCTGCATGAGTAAAGATTAATAAACCAATTAATTCAAATTGATTACAAAGCTACATCACAGCATAATACATTAACAACCCTTAACTCGCAACCAAACACATTTAAACCTTAAATAATTAAAAAAGAAAATTAACCCTTTAACAGTTTGAATTTTTGTACAATCTAATTAAATAAACCCCCTCTATTTTAGGGATGTGTTGTCTTGTTGATTCAACTACATGTTCATAGAACATTTGAGATGCTGATGGATTACCGATTATTTTTGTATCGAGTTATAATGTCTGTGAATGACTGAATTTTAGCTTATAAGTTTAAAAAGAACAGAATTCAATGCACAAGTGGAGCTCGGGCAAAACTGTTAATCAGTTTAAAAAAAAACCTTCTATTAACAATTTCAACAGATTTTTCTCCCATTTCCACATAAAAAATTGCAAGTTTTTTTCAGACTGTTTTAGAATACCATTAATAGAGTTCAGACATGCAATCTTTCCTAGCAACACATTAACTAGATTTTGTTCACAAGATACATTAAAGTATAACAACAATATAAAGGCATAGATATAAAAAATTTGATGACTGTGGATAATGGTCTTTTGATAAATACAAAAAAATGCCCAAATTATAGTTGAAAATTATTTTACATAGCACTCTTTTTTAAATTAAAATTTCTTGTCCATTTTTCAGGTAGTATCGGCTATAACATCTTATTTTAAAACTCTTTCACATTTGATTAATACATTATGCTGTTTGTTATCGGTATTAAAATTGTTTACGCATACAAGAACATCCACAATAAAAGAATAATTGTTTCGATTTTAAGTGCTTTCATTAAATTTAACAATGCAATATTGAGTTCCAACCAACAGGAATTTAAAATGAAAATTTGGCACTACTTGTAATCTACAAAGTTTCAAATGAATACTTAAAAAATGTGTTTTATTAAGAATAAAGTACAACTCTTTCATAGATAAATCACCTTTCATCTTTTAATCATCTTTAATGCAATTATATATTATTAATAAATGCTTAAAAACTATTAAAACTTCATGTAGAAATAAATCATAATCATAGCCAATTCAGGTTTAAGATAATTCAATTTTTAATTCTATATATATTCTAAAATTAAGAAGATGCTCAGAAAGATTTAGAATAGCATTAATTAAAATTATTCTTTTTTTTCTCATGAATTATAACATTTATTTCAAAAGTTTCAATTGTAAACCAATGCAATCATTATTTGTATTATGAATGACACCACAGTAAACAATACCCAAGGATATAAAAGTTTAAATTAGGTATGTAACAACCTTTAAAATAACAATGGTTTATTCTCTTTAAAATTAAGTTAAATTTCAAGATAAACAAAATAATGCTTAATAATAAAATAACTTCACCTAAATAAATTCAAAATATCTCGAGCCATGTACAACTTCAGAAATTCCAGAAAAGTACTAAAATGCACTAGGATTCAGCTAATGAATTGTATAAAAATGTATATTTAATGTAATACAGCCAATTACATGCTTAGTAGAATTTCAGGCTAACACCATTTAAACCAAAATTAAATCTTTCAGTTACCATTCCACATTCTCAATTAATGTTCAAAACATTTGCTCCGAAATAAAAAAATAATTAGCCCTGTTTTAGTTATAAATAAGGGGTGCGAATTTATTTTCAGTATCAAAGGGTTAAATGAAAGACAAGTAAACAAGAAACAGAAAGTAGCAAGAAAAAAATTTGTATTATAAAAACATGGGGGTAAAACATAAAGGCTTTAAGCAGATAGTTCAAAACTGAAATATAACCCAGCACTTATACAAAAGTATTAAATAAAATGTAGTTGAGTAGTAATTAATATTCAACCACAATTCAAAACACCCGACACTAAATCAAGAATATCGCTGCTTTCATTGACCTTATTATGAAAACTATGCCATGATTTACGATGCTCATCTTTTTAATACTGGGAGAGAGATAAAAGAAATTGTTTTAAAATCGAAAATATCTTTAGAAATCTAGGTAACGAAGAACCGGCGATTGCTCCCAAATGTGAAAGTAAAAGCAACTTCCCATATAATACACAAAAATATCAATGCACACGAGAGAAAATAATAGCAAGTAAACTTTACAAACACTAACTTACCTGTTGGCTATATTCATGAGTAAGACGATTCATTTGGGCCATCATCCGAAAAATATAAACTAAATATTACATCAGTTGATTTCTCATAAGCATCGCGAATCACAGTAGCCTCGATGCTGTCGGAAGCAATAAACTCAGCTTTTAAAACAAATTTTACGTTTTTTCACCCCTCAAACATCCTCGTTTCCGCTCAGCATTAGACACCTGTTCAGGTAGACAAGGCAGTATGTAGAAAAACAGATCACGTGACTCGGTCACTTAGCTCCACCCATAGCAAAACTTTTCTTCTAGAAACCTTTTCATTGGACAGCTGAAATATCAATCAAAGTACCAAACTTTTCTACGGAATGATTGGATAAAAGTTGCTAACAGAATCAGATAAAATCGGTATATCATGAGAAACAATAAAATTTAAAATTTTTTTTACAAACTTCTATAAAAGAAATCGACGTTTAAGCAATTAAATTATGCGTAGAAACCTTAAGAGAGCCCAAAATATACAATTTTTTATCTATCTTAAAGTAATACAGAGTAGATTTTTTTTTATTGGACAAATGTGCAAAAGCACATTAATTTAACCTGCACTAAGTTTTGTATACATATTGGGCTTTAAAAATCACGTTGAACAATTCCTCGAGTTCAGTATCAGTGCTTCCGTTTCAGTATTTATTTGTGGCGACCTGTGGATTCCAATCTCGCTGAGGTTATTTTTCAACAGTCCGCCTGTAACAGTTGTTTCATCGAAAATAAATACTGTAAGGGGTCTTTTCTGGAACCCCCGGTTGGGGTGGGTTCCGTTTTTTATGAGCCGCACCCAACCCCAACTCCCAACCCAACCGAGGGTACCAGAATAGACCCCTAAATAATACAAACAAAACTTGTAGCTGTATGTCTAACTGTTAAGGATAAGTGTAACTGTGTTTCTGTGTGTTAGTGTGTAAATAAACGTGTTCGTCAATGTTGCTGTGCTTGTAAATCCTTTATTCTAAAATTGCTTCCTATTTCTTTAGTGATATTGATTATAACCTCAAATTAAAAGTTATGGGCTTAGCAGCTTTGAAGCTGTCGGGTCAATTCTGGTACCCCCGGTTGGGTTGAGAGACGTCACTTTTCCCGTTGTTAACGTGGGGAAAAAGTGAAGTGTCCCAATCCAACCGGGGGTACCAGAATAGATCCGTGTGAATGACTGTGAATTGAATTCAATATCGGTTTAGACTGATTGCTTCAAGTACGCCTAAGTGTGAAAGGAAATATAGTGGAATTTATTCATCTGTGAACGTTCTCTTTTAAAGAACATGTGCTACAAGCATAGTCCCAGATAGCAATTTTAGTTTGCATCAAGCTTGCCACAAATTTGTCATGACAAGAGTGCAAGCTTGCAGCAAGTTAACGAAAGTTTCGAAGTCACCATGAAACGAACTTGCAGCAAGCTTGCCACAAGCTTGCCGTGCAAACTCATTGCAAATTATAGCAAAAACAGAGCATGAACACAACCCGGGATAGAACTCGCGACCTGCCGCTTAGTGGGCAAATGTCGATACCACTCGGCCAGCTGAACTACGAGACGAAAAGATAGATTTCGCTAATACATCGTTCGATTCGATTCGTATACGATTTATTTTAAACTTTTTTCTTGATTTCATTAATTTTTTGAGTTGAGAATATGATTTGAAGTCAAAGAGAGAGCGATTTTCGCTAATAACTAAGTTTTGCTAGTAGAATAAATTATGAAATTAGAGTTCAAAAGTAATTACTTTAAAATGGGACAAAATGTCTAGTTATTATTTTTCAACAAACACGGACTGATTTTAGATTTAATTTTGTCTGTAAACGTTAAAATTTCAACATTAAGAAAAAGGCGATATAGTTTTCTTTAAAGTGTGAGTTATATATTTAGTAAAAAGATGGAAAATGTTTCAAATTTTTTTTTATAAAAAAATTATTTTTTCACAAATTATCATTGATTTATTGAATTAATAAAAAGAAGGGTGGTCTAGGAGATGCTATTAAAAATCGGATGTTTTTTTTAAACAGAGACAAAGATAATTATCTCTTTATTGTGCTATCTTTGCAGAAAGCTTGTTTTGCAAACTTGCAGTAAGTTTGATTTGCAAGGGAGGTGGCGCTATTTGTCACATCGAACTTGTAGCAAATGCGTTGCAAGCGAGGGTGGCGCTAATTGTCACAGCGAACTTGGTACAAGTTCGTTTCAAGTTTGACGCGTCAAATTTTGCCATGACAAGGGAATATCAAGTCAAAATCAAACTTGCTGCCAACTTACGTGCTATCTGGGGTCTGTAAACCACGCGATCTTACCGGTAACCACTCTCTGTGCCCGTAACTGTAACGCGGTTAGTTTAGGTTCGTAGTCTTGTTCTTGTAACTGTTGTTGTTGTGTGCGTCTCAATAATGTCTTGTGTATATAAGTCCCTTTCTCTTGAACTGTTTTTGACTCTATTGGATACTAGGAGACAAAAGCCCTGGCAGCTACAAGTCTCAAACCCTACAACAAGTTCAAGTTCAAGTTGTGTATATAAAGCTGCCAAGTTAAATAACGCCTCCTTACAACAACGCAAATAATACATGGTGGCAGCGTGAAATATTTTCGAAGTTCACGAACATTTTATTGCTAAAAACATCGTCGAACAAACTAACGGATCGGTCGAAAAACCGAAGTAGATATGGCAGCGTTGCATATAAATCCACCGGATAACTTTACCTTTTCAACACTTCGAACTGGTCAAAATGGAAGATGAGATTCGAAAGATATCGAATTGCTTCCGGTTTATCAGGCAAAACAGGAAATGAGCTGGTAAATTCTTTACTTTATATTATGGGAGAACAAGCGGAGGATATTTTTAGTTCTTTTGGTTTATCCGAAACGGAACAAGCTGACTTTGATACTGCGTTGAAAAAGTTTAATGATCATTTTGTTGTTAAGAAAATTGCAATTTTTGAAATAGCACAGTTCAGTAAACGAATACAGCTCGATGCTGAATCAGTTAATACATTTATAACTGCTTTTTATACATTGACAGAACACTGTGAATACGGTGCATTGCACGACGAACTCATTCGGGGTCGAATTGTGGTTGGAATACGTGACAAAAATTTGAGTGAAAAGTTGCAGTTGCACTCCGATCTTACTTTAACAAAAGTAATTGAAAGGGTTCGGCTCAGCTGGGTGGTTAAGGAACAACAGGAAAAATTGATTGAAAAGGAAAGTGCGTCAGTTGATGCTATCTCGTCAAATAAACCGGTAACATTTCTGAAACAGAAACAAAGCTTCGGGGCAAGAAAACAAAGTGTGAAACCCGATTTCCATAGAAAATATAATGAAAATAAATCCCGCTTTCCTGAAAAATGTAAATGGTGCGGCAAAGAAAGGCATGATAAAAGAATGTGTCCCACTAGAGATGCCAGATGCCAAAAATGTTCCAAAATAGGACATTATGCGAATGTTTGTCTCTCAAAACCCAAAAAAGGGTATTCTGAATTGGCGTATTTAGGTGTAGTACAACTCAAAAGTAAAAAGAAAACTAACATAGATTGGACAGTTATGGTTCAAGTAAACCATAAAAAACATTAAATTTAAAATCGATAGTGCAGCTGATCGCACTGTATTGCCTGCAAATGTTTTTCAGAATGTATTCAAAAATGCTAAATTAAAGCCACCTGATAAAATTCTGTGTGGTCCAAATAGAAATCCATTGAAAATACTTGGGAAATTCGACGCAAATATTGAATACAAGGGAAAGAGTTGCACTGAAGAAATTTATGTGATTTCTAATCTTCAAACGTGTCTTCTCTGTAAACCTGCACCGCTCTCTCTTGGATTGGGTCCCAATTTGAATTCTATCTGCCAGATTTTTGCAGCTGATCAAAAGCTAAATTTCCAGAACTTTTCAAAGGACTTGGGGGTAATGAAGAGATGTTATTCTATCAAATTAAACCGGAGCTATTCCATTTGCTATCACTTCCCCTAGACGTGTGCCGATTCCTCTTTTAAAGCAAACTAAAGCTGAATTAGAAAGGATGGTGGAGGAAAAGGTTAGCACACCTGTCTTAAAATCGACAGAATGGTGTGCACCGGTAGTAATTGTGCCAAAAAGTGACGTTAATGTACGGATATGTGTAAACATGTTAGAACTCTACAAAAATGTTATGCGTGAGCTGCACCCATTACCCAAGGCAGAATACACTTTAAATCTCTCTGTTGGAGAAAAAATGTTTTCGAAACTGGATACGAATTCTGGTTTCTGGCAAATTCCTCTAGATAATAAGTCATCCTATCTCACCACATTTATCACCCTGTTCGGTAGGCTTAGATTCCAAAGATTGCCTTTCGGTATCTCCTCTGCTCCAGAGAATTTCTAAAGAAGGATGTCTCAAATGTTAGAAGGTATACCTGGAATATATATAGTTTGTCACATGGATGATATTTTAATATGGGGATCTACTCAAGAAGAACGTGACCAACGACTCACAGAAGTCTGTAAGAGATTAAAGAAATCTGGTATGACATTAAATGCAAAGAAATGTATTTTCTCTCAGACATCTATTAAGTTTTTAGGTCATATAATAGATGTACAAGGAATTCATCCGGATCCTGATAAAATTGCTGCGGTAGAAAATTATCAGCCACCAAAGAATAAAAAGGAACTAAAGCAGCTATTAGGCATGGCTTACTATTTAGCAAGATTCGTTCCTAACTATTCGGAAATATTTTTCCCTCTGATTTCTATGCTAAGTAACAAAGTAACTTTCGTGTGGGAAGCGCCACAAGAAGCAGCTTTTCAGAAATTGGTGAAAATACTGTATGCCGATGGTATTTTCATCAATTGTGTGCTAATGATATTTGATCCAGGGAAAGAAACTATAGTTACCCCCAGATGCTTCATCGTATGGCTTGGGAGCTCCAATTTGCCAAAAGCAAGCTGATGGAAGAAGATCGGTAATAGCCTATGCGTCTAGGACTTTGACCCCAAAGAAAAGTCGTTATGCACAAATTAAAAAGGAAGCCCTTGCTGTCGTGTGGGGATGCGAAAAATTTAGAGATTATCGGACAGGAATGCATTTTAATATAGAAACTGACCACAAATCTCTCATTCCAATATTTTCCAAGAAAAACTTATATGACCTGTCTACACGATTACAGAGGATCAAATTGCGAATTATAAAGTTTTCCTATACGATTGTACATATTCCAGGAAAAGAATTGTTTGCTGCAGATGCATTGTCAAGAAACCCTCAGAAAGTCCCCTGCAAAAGAGAAGAATTAGAAGCTGAAATTGATGCGTTCATTCAAATGATTACAAGTTCTCTTCCAGCATCCTCTCGCAGATTAGATGAACTAAGAACTGCACAGCTGAAAGATGAGGCTTGCCAGAAGCTCGCTGATTATGTACTGAAAGGATGACCGTCAAAGAAAGAAGTTGATACACTATGTGCACCATATTTGCAAAACAGTTATGAAATATCAGTTCAAGATGGACTGTTGATGAGAGGCTGCAGAATGATCATTCCAAAGTCACATCAAGCTGAGGTGCTGAATGAAATCCATGAAGGTCGCCTAGACATTACCAAATGTAGAGCTCGAGCCAGATGCTGTGTGTACCGGCCGGGAATAAGCAATGAAATTCAAGAGAAAATAAAGGGTTGCACTGCATGTATACAATAGTCAAGTAATCGCCATCAACCCCTAATTTCAACTTCATTTCGAAAGAGACCTTGGGAAGTTTTAGGTCTTGATCTTTTAAATGCAAGAATGCATGGTACCTTCTGATTTAAGATTATTACTCAAAATATCCTGAAATTGCCAGGCTTGACAGACTGACTTCTGCTGAAGTTATAAATCATTGCAAATCAATATCTTCCTATCATGAAATCCCAGATGTTGTCCATTCAGACAACGGCTCACAATTTGATCCAGTAAAGACAGTGGAATTCAAGGATTTTGCAAAAGGTTATGGCTTTACACACATAATCAAGTAGCCCTAAATTTTCTTAAAGCAACGAGCTTATAGAAGCAGTAGTGAAAACAGTCAAAACACGTATAAAGAAATCTAGAGACCCCTATCTTGCATTAATGGCCTATCAAGCAACTCCTTTAGAGAATGGTTTTAGCCCTTCGGAATTGCGTATGGGTAGGAGAATCAACACTACCCTTCCTGTTGCTAAGACCCAACTACAGACATACTCAGTGAACAAGAAAGTTCTCGAGGCTAAGGAGGAGAGACGAATAGAAGGCCAAAAAACGACCTATGATCAACATCACGGTGTTAGAAATCTTAATGAATTAGATCCAGGTCAGAACATTTGGATTACTGACAGAAGGGTGACTGGAAAGTTCTGCAAAAGACGCCTTACCCAAGATCATAACTAGTTCAGTCCGGCAAACGTGTCTATAGAAGGAACTGAAAGAACCTAATTCCTTCACCAGATTTTCATCCAGAACCTGAGCCAGAAGACGACTTTGATGTCCCAAGATACCAACACTCTCCTGCCGAAGCAGTATGTCCGCCTCTGATGACATCACCCCAGGCTCCAAAGACTTACTCTAAAAGAGCTAGTTCATGTACAAAAGCATCTCCTAATCCCTTTCACCAGAAGTACTAGGACTGTCCGACCTCTTGAAAAGCTTGACCTTTAAATTACAAAGGAAGGAAGATGTGCTATAAGCATAGACTGTGAACCGCGCGATCTTACCGGTAACCACTCTCTGTGCTTGTAACTGTAAGGCGGTTAGTTTAGGTTCGTAATCTTGTACTTGTAGCCGTTGTTGTTGTGTGCGTCTCAATAAATATATTGTGTATATAAAGCTGCCTAGTTAAATAACGCCTCTTTACAACAACGCAAATAATATAGAACATTTAAAATGGACTTTAAGATTGAGAAGGTTTCAAAAACTGGACGAAATGGAAGCGGAAAATAGAACTATCACTTCTGCATCACGATGTTTTGGATCTGATTACCGGCGATCGTGTTAAGCCTAACGACCCGGTAATCGCTGCTACAACAGAACAGCGGGAAAGGTTCGAAACTAAGGTTAAAGGTTTCAAGAAGAGTGATGCGCTGCTGGCTCAGTTAATTTTAGTCGGTAATATGGACAATGCTAATGTTGAATTAACTTCATGTGACTCAGCGGAAAGCATGTGGGACAAGCTGATCTCTATTTACGATCTGAGTTCTGGACAGCATGTCGATCGACTAATGGAAAAAAATTTTCACTTTTGGAAAAGATCCTTCTGAAGATGTTGTTACGCACATTTCAAGATTGCAACGCAATTTTAGCGAACTGAATAACGAACTAAAGAGGTTAGTAAAAACAGAACTTCCAGACCTTTTACTCATGAGTAGGATAATGTCAACCCTTCCTACTGAATATTTTGAGTTCAGAAGTGTGTGGGAGAGTGTTCCAGTGCAGGAAAGGACAATTAACAAGTTGACTGAGCGTCTTCGTCTCATTGAAATGAGACTGCCTGGAAACAAGCTGAACATTCTGCTTTAGTGGCCAATACCTCTGCGAATAAGAGGATAGATAAACCTAAACAAGAAAAAGCAGAGAAGAAATATTTCAGGTGCCATGAGCCAGGACACCTTGCAAAGAAGTGCTATAAGAAAAGCAGCTACAGTAAAGGACCGGAAGGTAATGCATTTATGTGCTCTGAGGAAGTGCAAGACAAAGATATGTGGCTTGCAGATTCTGGTGCATCTGTCCACATGACACCTCAGAAAGAATATTTCCTATCATACGAGTCTTTTTCATCACCGAAGGATGTTAAGATTGGAAATAATGAGACCATGTTTGCCTTTGGTCTAGGAACAGTCAAAGTTCGAATGCTGGTGTCTGGCAAATGGGAAAATAACCATTTGAGTGATGTATGGTTTGTTCCCGAAGTGAGTAGAAACTTATTCTCCGTCAGCAGAGCAGTCGATAAGGGCTATGATTTCAAAGTAGATAAGAATGGTTGTTACTTATCTAAAGATGGGCGTGTTCGCCTAGTTGGAAAAATAACATCACGTGAACTATGCTTTAAAGTTAAAAATCCTAATGCCTGAAAAATCTGCTGATGTTTCGATGGCAGTAGCAGATACTATGTAGCTATGGCATGAAAGGTTGTGCCGCCAGAGTAAACATCATGTTAAGAGTGTTATGAAACAGCATGGTATTGATGTCTCAGCAACTGCTGATTTCTGAGAAGGTTGCATACTTGGTAAGCAACATAGGGACACTTTCGGAACAAGGAAAAACCGGTCAGCAGTCGCTGGAGAACAGATAAATGCAGATGTCTGTGGACCCATACAAGAAATATCTCTTGGAGGTGCTCTATACTATGTATGCTTCAAGGATGGCGTTACAAAGTTTCTCAGAGTATTCTTCATGTGCAAGAAGTCAGAAGTTGTGAATTGCCTGAAGAGATTTATTGGTGAATCTGAAGCAGCTGGGCATAGAATTAAAGAACTGTTAAGTGATGGAGGGACATCATTCAATAATTCTGAAGTTAAAGCTCTCCTTGCATCTAAAGGGATAATCAATCGAATTTCTATGCCATATACTCCTGAGCAAAATGGTGCTGCTGAGAGAGAAAATCGTACATTAGTAGAATGTGCTCAATCTCTCATCCATACTAAAGAACTTCCAATCAAGTTATGGGCTGAAGCAATCAACACTTCTGTATATATGTTAAATAGAACTGCCAAGACATTAGTACCAGGTAAGAGCCCATATGAAATATGGTTCAACAAAGAAAAACCATGCACTGATCACCTACGAATTTTTGGGGCTGAGTTTTCTGGTTTGTTTATTTACGTTAAAAAACCTGAGCTTCCGCTTTCAAGGTTCCATTGACTTAACATGAAACCGGAATGCCGTAGGCACGGCATTTTAATGTAAATAAACAATACAGAAAACTCGTCCATAGCAAATTTTTAAATGGATAAGAATAAAGAGGAAAAGCCGAAAGGCTTAAGTCATGAATTGTCTCGAGTTACATTCAGAACACCTCCGTTTTGGGAGAGTAACTCAGAACTTTGTTTCCGTCAGCTAGAATCACAATTTATGATAGGAGAATTACCTCTGAGGAAACTAAATATCATTTTGTGGTATATACTTTAGACAGGTAAGTTTTTCATTAGTTTGTGATATTATTTCTAATACTCCTCAGACTAGATCTTATGATACTTTGAAATCGAAAATAATTGAAATTTTTACGCAGTCGAAATCGGCACAGTTAAAAGTTCCTTTAACACATTGTGTACGGGATACGAATTAGAGGCAAGCTCAAATAAAAAGACAAACCATAACTGTGCTTGCTCTAGACAATGTTTATACCATAATATAATAAGTGGACGTATTCTGCAGACATATATTAACACGTCAATCATCAAATAACACGTAATCTAAACTAGTACGCAAGTCAAATTCTTGAATTAAAATTTTGATGTCCATCTTCCAAAGTGTTATAAGATTTACAATTAGGTGACATCGATCATCCGAATTATTAATTGAGATGAAGAATTTATCTGCTAAGAAACTAAATGATGATGTGTTGCGTACCTTATGACAGCAGCGTGTGCCCATGCATGTTCAACAAATTTTGTCGGTTTGTAAAAAGTCTCTAGGTGAGTTCGCTATGGTCCCTGATAAAATTTGTGAAATATCTTGTTTTCAAACTGTGTCAGAGGTTCGTCAACAGCAGGATTCTGTATCAATTCAGGCATTGTGTGACGAGATTTCGGTTTTAAGCGCTGACGTAAACAGGCTCTCGAAGCAGCAAGTGAGAAGACCATATCGCTGTCAGAGAAATCAACGTTCATTAGTCTCGCAGTCAAACTCCTGAAAACTTACGTACGTACTTGTTGACCGTGTTGATATCATTTTCATTTCGAAAATAGAGCAAGTAAATGCATAAGTCCTTGTCAGCATTCGGAAAACTGACTGGCTTGTCTGTAGAGACGATGGATGGTAGCCCATATGCATACTCGTTTTTTTTTGTTTATGATAAATTGTCTGGTTTCAGATTTCTTCTAGACAGTGGTGTGGCCGTTAGTTTCTTTCCAAAAAGGATAGCTTCAACCAGTGATATAATTTTATATGCTGCAAATGGTTGTAGAATTCGAACCATCGGTTTAAAGCGGTTAGAACTAGGTCCAGGGTTGCGTCGTAGGTTCTCTTTCAAGTTTATCATTGCAGACGTGTCTCATGATATAAGTAGTGCAAATTTTTTTAGAGCGTTTTGTATTACTACTAGATGTTAAGAATCGATGATTGATCGATAGTTTGACCACACTGGTGTCACATTGTGTTTTCATATTGAGACAACTATAGTTAGGGTTCTTTTATCACACAAAGGATTACGCTATTAAAGATAAACTATTTATTGTGAGGACTTCATTCAGAGAGATATTTACAGTTTTCAGGTTACATGACTGGATCGGCGTGCATACAGTTACAGATATAAAACAGCTACAGTTATTTAACCAGTTATTATTACAGTTATTAAACCTACTATGTTACACGCCCCTTTTTTTAAACAAAATGAAATTAAAATTATACAATGAATTTCAATGAAAAAACATGCAATTATCAACAGTTATGAAATTCAAAATAGCAATTACATTATTAATTATTAAACCACTTTAAGATTTAAGAATTTCTAAACATTTAAAAATGTAGCAAATAAACATTCAAATTTCCAGAAATAAAAAGAAAAAAATTCAAATACTACTAAAGCGTTTTAAAAATCACTTGGTGTTGAAGATACTTAAATTGTTTAAACATTATGTATGTTCAAAAAGTTCACACATAGTCCTGAAATCTTGCGGGTTTCTTTATTATGCGTTTTTCACTCTCAGTTCGTTTGGGTGTTGAGACGCCAATTGATAAAGTCTCCGGCACAGTCAGTTTTGCTGGTGACTCAGTTTGTTGTTGTTGTGTACACTCTACCTTCTCTTCTTCAATTTCATTCGTATCATCTGGGCGCTCAGCTGTCACTTGTTTACGGCAAATTTATGAACTGTTATTTGGATTATGATCTGGTCTCAAATGAATCTTATTTCTTCTTGGTCCACCTCCAGCAGCTGTTTTAACGAGATAAGAACGTGGTGTGTCCAGTTTTTTAAGAACTGTTCCAGGTGTCCAATCAATGTGACCCATTTGGACATAAACAGTTTGCTTTGGATTTAAAGTCGACGATTTTACTGTTGACTTATCACAATACGCCTTCTTACTCTGGTTATCTTTTAACCTTTTTACGGTTCCATCTGTGGAGAATTTTGGTTTTAACAGAGATGATTTTGTCGGTAGTACTGTTCTCAATACTCTTCCCATGAGAATTTCAGCAGGTGAAAGCTGGTTGAATTTTGGTGTAATGTTGTACTCCAACACAGCAAGATTAGAATTTCCACCATCTTTAATTACGTTATATAAAATTGCTTGCAGGCTCTTTCGACCATTCCATTCGACTTTGTATACTTGGGTGAGGTGGTTACATGTTCAATATCGTATGTTTTAGTAAAATTGACAAATTGTTTGCTATCAAACAGCGGACAATTATCTACGTAATCTACGTGGAATACCATGTGTTTGAAATATTTGCTTTGAGAGCACTTATCACTGGTTCAGCTGTCTTTAGTGTCAGCTTCTTAATTTCTATTTATTTCGAATGGTAATCCGTACATAGCAGATAATCTGTTTTCTGCAGATACATAAAATCAATGAAAACCTCTTTCCATGGAAGTGAAGGTTCTTCCATGGAAAGGGTTTATTGGGTATAAGGGTTTCCTTCACATTGATTCGCTGGTGTTTTTGACAGATTGAACAAGAATTAACGAACTTCTTGATATCCACAGAAAAGTTGGGCCAATATACATTTCTAGATGCTTTATTAATGCAGGATGTTATTCCTTGATCAGCTGAATGCAGATTCTGTAAAATCTATTCTTTCATTTGGGTTGGGAAAACTAATCTATTTCCAAGAAAAATCAACTCGTTGTAGCAATATAATTCTGCATTTTTATCCCAAAAGGGTTTAACTTTCTCTGGAACTTCTTTAAAATTTTCCGGCCAACCTTCTTCTATATTTCTTCCAATTGGAAGCAGAACAGGATCATCTTTAGTGGCTTTCATCAAAATTTCTGTCTTCTCATCGGAAGCTGTTAAAACTGTCTGGACGATTGCTGCTCCAGCCTCCAAAAAGCTTGCATCTTCATTGCATTTTAAGGGATTTCTGGATAGAGCGTCTGCAACCTATAGATTTTTACCTGGAACATGCCTTAACTGGAAATTGTATTTGAATAATTATAAGACCATACGTTGCAGCCTTATCCATCGGTTTTTGCAGTAAACCTATAAAAGACTTGCAATCAGTTTTGATTACAAATTTTGTTCCAAACACATAATGATGACATTTTTTACAACCTATTACAATGGCTAAAAGTTCTTTTTCTATTTGACTATACCTTTGTTGTGTTTCAATTAAAGATGAAGATGCGTATGCAATAGGATGTTCCTCTTGTAACAAAACTGCTCCTAGGCCATAATGGCTAGCATCAACTGAAATTGTTGACAGTTTATCTTTGTTATAAAAAGGTAAGACAGGTGCATTTGTAACACATTTTTTAAGTCTTCAAAGGCCCTTTGTTCATTTGAACTCCACACAAATTCTGTATTTTCCCTAATAACTTTCTTAAAATCCGTATTCCATTTGATAGATTTGGTATGATTTTTTCTAAAAATGTAATAATAACCAATACTCTTTGTAATTCAGCTTTGTTCTTAGGGTTTCCATATTCAATTAAAGCTTGGATTTTATCTTCTTTTATAGACTGACCACTTTTGGACAAATCAAAACCTAAATATTTAAAAGATTCCACTTTAATTTTAGTTTTCTCTTTAGATAGCTTGAAACCATGTTTTCGAGCTCTATCTAGAACAGATTTTAGCTTAGCGTCATGTCCTTCCTGGGTTTTACCATATACAAGAATATCATCTATATACATTAAGATTCCAGTGACACCAGTAAATAAATTTTCAATGGTTTTTTGATAGACCTCAGGTGAGCTGGTTAAGCCATATGGTAATCTGCAAAATTTGTTTCTCCCAAAAAGTGCGGCAATAGCGCACAATTTAGAGCTTTCCTCAGTTAAAGGAATTTGTAAAAATGCACAACATGCATCCAAAAGAATGAAATATTTAGCTCCTTCCAGTTCTGAGAAAAGACTTAATTGAATGAGTATTGGATAGTGTTGCCTTTTAATATACTTATTTAAACCTTTAGGTTCCATTCAAATCCTAGCTTTTTTTTTTATTGATTTGTGTACAACGACTATAGGATGAAACTTGTCTGTTGGTTCAGTCACCTTTTCAAGTGTTCCATTTGAAACCATCTATATATATAATTCTCTTACGTGGCGACAAAAAAAGGTCGAATTTCTTAATCACCGTTTGGCAACAGCTCGCACGTTTGATTTGTTTACATCCGCGGAAAGTCCGAAGCCGCTTCGTGTGATCACGTTTATTGAAAACTATTTTTAGTAGTTGGAAATTTGTAAAAATAATGAATTTAAGTCGTGCTGTCGGATATATTATCCGAAATGAACAAAAGCGAACTGAACGGGAATCCACATAATATGCAACAGAATTATCAAGATGCAATGGCTATGGTACGCAAGTTTGGTAAACCAGATCTCTTTCTGACCTTTACTTGCAACCCATCTTGGTTTGAAGTTTTAAATTGCATGGAGGGAGTACAACGTCCTGAAGACCGACCTGATATTATTATACGTGTATTTAATATGAAATTAAAAGAACTTTTAGAAGGTATTTGCAAGCATGGAATATTTGGAACTGTTTTGATCTATATTTATGTTATTGAGTTCCAAAAGCGAGATTTGCCTCATGCCCACATTCTTCTAACATTAGATTCAGAAAGCAAAATTCGCACTAAAGATGACATTGACAAGTTTGTGAGTGCAGAACTTCCAGATCCTTGCACTGATCTTAGACTCCTCCAAATTGTGACAAAATGCATGGTACATGGCCCATGTGGAACTATAAATATAAATTCTCCTTGCATAAGAGATGGACAGTGCTGCAAAAGTTTTCCGAAACAATTCAAGGATGATACAGAGGAAAATGTTAATGGATACCCTATTTATCGCAGAAGAGCTACTGAACCTGTCGAAGTAGGGAAATATTCCATCGATAACAGATGGGTTGTCCCATATAATCCTTGGTTGCTTAAAAAATTTAATGCACATATTAATGTTGAAGTTTGTGCCTCAGTTAAAAGTGTCAAATACTTATATATATATGTATACAAAGGACATGATGCAGCCTCGGTCAAAATACAAAAAGAAGGTGCTCTGTATCATGATGAAATTTTAAGTTTTGTTGAAGGTAGGTATGTTAGTACACCTGAAGCCATGTGGCGTTTAAATGAATTTAATTTGTCGCATAAATCCCACACTGTAGTGCGCTTAGCTGTGCATTTACCACAGCAACAGCCGATTGTGTACCAAGACGGTCAAGAAGCCCAAGCAATTGAACGAGCTGCTTTAAGAAAAACAACACTAACATCATGGTTTGAACTAAACAAAAATGATCCTTCAGCTCACAACATTTCTTACTCAGATATTCCACAATATTATATGTTTGATAAGAGTACAACAAATTGGAAGAAGCGACAACGTGGTGGACAAAATGTTATTGGGAGACTGCCAGTAGTTAGTATACTGGATATTGAGAGGTACTATTTGCGGATGCTACTACTGCGCAAGTCTGGGGCCATTAGTTTTGATGATATTTTGACCGTAAATGGATTAAGATGCATTACATTTCAACAAGCATGTCAGGAGTATGGACTTCTTCGAGGTGACCAGCAGTGGCATGATGCTTTGAATGACGCTGCACAATTTCAATCTCCGAGACAGTTGCGCATGCTGTTCGCAATGATTTGTGGCTTTGGAGAAGTGGAGGATGTTCCAGATTTATGGGTGCAACATCAAGTTTCACTTTGTGAGGACTTTGTGCATCGTTATTCTGAGCAGACTGGACCTCACTATACACTTGCAGATATTGAGGAACTGCTTACATCCTACAATTTAAGTCTCCAAAAACTGCATCTACCAACTGTAGATTTGCCTGCAAGTGTTTTGGAGAGAGTGAACTTTGATGTTGTGGAAGAGCAGGCTAAACCTAATAGTTATACTATGCAGTTAAATAGTGAACAGCGGAATGTTGTGGAAATCTTATTAAGTGCAGTGTACAACAACGCTGCAGATACACCCAAGTGTTATTTTTTAGATGGTCCTGCTGGGACACGAAAAACTTTTGTTTATTCAACTTTGCTTCTCACAATACGTGGTACAGGTGATGTTATTCCTGTTGCATCTGCAGGTATTGCTGCAACAATATTAATAAGGGGGAGAACAGCCCATTGTGTTTTTAAAATTCCAATTGATTTAAATGCAACATCTACTTGCAATTTGAAGCCTAATACAAAAGAAGCTGACATGTAACTGAAAACAAAATTAATTGTGTGGGATGAAGCACCCATGACAGATGTTCATGCTTTCTTAGCTGTTGATAGACTTTTACAAGATCTCACAAAATGTAATGAACCGTTTGGGGGCAAAGTCATTCTACTGGGTGGAGATTTGCGCCAAGTTCTTCCAGTAATTTTAAGAGGTTCAAGAACATTAACTGTTGCCAGCTCCTTGAAAAAAAACACGCTCTTTGGTTGAAATTTCATAAGTTAAATCTGACAAAAAATATGTGTGCCCTTGAATCTGAAAGGGATTTTGGGGCTTGGTTGTTGGACGTTGGAGAGAAAAAAAGTGGCTCAACGATTCAGTTGCCTTTGCAATGCTACCCTTCAATACAAGACCCTATACATCAATTGTACAGTGACATAGAGTTTTCCAGTGTGACCCCACAGGAGCTTAAAGATCGAGCTGTCCTTACTGTTAATAATGAGCGATCCATGGAAATCAACAATAAAGTGTTGGAATTTATGCCGGGAAATGAAACTGTTTATAAAGCAGTTGATATGATCATGAGTGAAGATCCTCAAGATCAATTGACATTTCCTGAAGAATTTTTAAATTCTTTGACACCAACTGGTTTTCCTCCATATGAGTTAAAGTTGAAAATAGGTTGCATTATAATGCTGTTGAGAAATTTAGCTCCCTCTAAAGGATTATGCAATGGTACACACCTAATTATCACAAAATTGCAGCAAAACATTATTCAGGCAAAATCCATTGATGGTACAGAGACATTTCTCATTCCCCAAATCCCTTTGATTCCATCTCAGACTAACATGCCTTTCAAATTTAAACGTATGCAATTTCCCATTCGTTTAGCCTTTTCCATGACAATTAATAAGTCGTAAGGCCAAACTTTTGAAAAGATATGTTTGGTGCTCAATGAGCCGGTTTTTAGTCATGGACAACTCTATGTTAGCTTATCATGAGCACGATCTTTTGAATTTGTTTCTGTGGTAGCTCCAAAATGTGAAATATTTAACTGTGTTTATGAGGAAGTTTTCTATGATTGATTGTCAAGTGTATTTTTTTGCATTACATTTTTAATTTGTTTCAATGTTGTATATTATTTTATATCCGAGTGGATTGAATATACCTGCTTTGATACAATTTTTTTTTGTAGAGCACAATCTTCAATGTTGTATATTATTTTATATATGAATGTATTGAATATGTATATACCTGCTTTCGTACAATTTATGTTTTCGTAGAGCACGATCTTTAGAATCTGTTTCTGTGGTAGCTCCAAAATGTGAAATATTTAATTGTGTTTATGGGGGAGGTTCCCGATGCTTTCACTATATAAAAAACGGCCCTTTTCAGGGCCAAAAAATTTTATTCCTTCTTTATTAAGGTGAAAGCATTAAAAGGAAATCAGCTTTACTTTGTAAGTTTTATTTGAAGAAAAATATCTTTTTTGAGGCTAAAAAATTTTATTCTGTACTGATTTAAGTTAAAGCATCAGAAGCAAAATAAAGCTGATTCATATATATATATATGCAGATTTTAGAATAACTTCTAGGACACACAGTGTCTTCATTATAGCGAGCGAAGCGAGCAGGGTTTGCGTAGCAAACCTGGGAGGATTGCAACGCAATCCTTCTGGGGGTTGGCGAGCTTTAGCGAGCAGGGGGCAGAGCCCCCTAGTTTGATCTATTTCTGCTTTAACTTTATCCTTTAAGGACACAGGTATGACTCTAATTCTTGGCACTTACATTATCAGCCGATTTGATAGCATATGTATACAGGGTGTCTACTTTTATCGTGGCCCAATAGCTAATTTCTAAACCATTAGAGATAGGCATATAGTTCCAGTTGGAAAAATGCTTTAATGACGGGAGGAATTATAGGTTTTTTGAGGGAATAAATATATTCTTGAAAAAGTTACCAAATCTAACTTTTTATACAGTCCCCCGGTTCTATCAATCATATTTAGTAAAATATATTTGACACTCTAGTACTTTAAACAAAAAAATACCACTCTTCTGCGAATGAAACTGACCGAGTTATGAAGCTTTGAATAATGTTGACTTAGGCCACTTTGCACCATTTCAATAGCCGTCTTGAATAGGGATGACGAACAAGTATGGTTAAAGTCGTCGAATATTTGATGAACTGTTATTTACTACGCAATATCAAAAAATCACAAATACCAGTGAAGGATACTACTGTCAAAAAGGTGCGATTCAATCATTAATAAATAAATGTGTATAAAGTATTTCAAATTTTTTTTTAAAAATCATTAATTTTTAATATACTTTTGTTAAGTTTTAGGTTTTAGTTCTTTCTTCTGTCAATAGACGGCACCATGGAAGCCCATTTTGGTGCTTAGATCGTTCTTTTTGGGGTCACGGTTGTCGCATTACCTGTAACGCTGTGAGTCACCGTTCTTGTTGTGATATGCGTTTTCGAATGATTACAGCTCTTGTATAACGATAGAAAGTAGCAATAATCATTCGAAACAAGCATAGTTAACTGCGATCGAAACGGAAAATGATCGGGTTTGCGATTCACTGCAAAGGGGATTCTGAATAGTGAATTTGTTGATGTTGGCTTCCGTGCTTGATGGGAATATTTGTAGTTAATTTAATTGATCGGATTTTTTTCAAAGTAGTTTTCGCAGCAGGTGCCATCTATTGACAGTATATGGAACTAAAAACACAAAATTTCGCAGAAAGTGTAATAAAAACGAATGACAATTTTTATTTAAATTTTTTTTCAAAACACTTTACATACATTCAACCCCTTAACATACAATGACGTCTCTGACTCGTGCGTCGAATTACAGAATTTTAGCTCTTTAAATCCGTATTTAAGTCAACGAAACAATTAATTTTAAATACAAATATCACCTGGACAGGCTTAAATGTCTGAAGTATCCTTTCCTATCTTAAATAGATTGAAATAATAAAAAATATCCCAAATGGGTGGTGGCATTTAACTAGGAGATGAAACAAAATCGCATGAAAAGGGGTTAATGAGAATTTGAAAATTAAAAGTGTGATTGAAATCACACTTATTTAGAACAGATATTTAAAAATAACAATAGCAAAAATATTTGTTATTAAAAATATAGTGGATTATGCATCCCTCGACTCACAGGGGTCTATTATGTTACCCCCGGTTGGGGGGGGGGGGGGGGGGGCGCCACAAAAAACCCCACCCCCCCCCCCAAAACCCCCACCCCCCCGGGGGTAACAATAATACACCCCACAGAGTCGCAGGAAATATCAATGAAACTGAGATAAGGGAAACCGTGACGTTACCACCAAAGCACCAAAATGGTCTTCCATGGCGCCATCTTTTGACAGAGGATAGAACTAAAAATTAAAACTTGTGAAAAAGTATATTAAAAAGGAATGAATTTTTTTAAAATTTTGAAACTTTATGAACATTTATTTACCAATGATTGAATCACAGCTTTTTGGCAGTAGTATTCATCACTGGTATTTGTGATTTTTGGATATTGCGTAGTAAATAACAGTTCATCAAATATTCGTCATCCATAAAGGGGATTCTGAATAGTGAACTGTGTTGATGTTTGTTGGCATGTCGTGAATGTAATGTTGCAGAGTTAACGCAGATACCAGGCAGTTAGTTTAAAATAAAAAATAACTTTAATACGGTTACTTAAAAGAAACATGCTTTTTGAATCTAGTCTCCTAGCTAAAAAAAATCTGCAGAAAATTTCTTTTTTTGAAGATTTCTGCAGATTTTTGAAGACAGAAAAAATCTGCATTTTTTCTTCAAATTAATCTGCAGAAAATTTTCTTCTTATATTTTTCTCTAAATATTTTGAAGACAAAAAAATCTGCATTTTTCTTCAAATTAATTTGCAGAAAATCCGCAGAAAATTTTCTTATTATATTTTTCTCTAAATATTCTGCAGTTTTTTTGCAGACAGAAAAAATCTCTATTTTTTCTTCAATTTAATCTGCAGAAAATCTGCAAAAAAAAATCCTATTATATTTTTCTCTAAATATTCTGTAGATTTTGTAAGACAACAAAAAATCTGCATTTGTTGTTCAATTTAATCTGCAAAAAAAATTGTTTTTATTTTTTTCTTTAAATATCCTGTAGATTTTGTAAGACTTTGCATTTTGTCTTTAATTCAATTTGCAGTTATTTAGCATATTTTCACAAAATCATTAAACTCGACCAATATCTGTTGATTTTTTGAAGATTTAACTGCAATTACATAATGTCTGCATTTCTCTAAATACATATTTTGCACCATATTCTCTAATATTGTAGCTTTATTTTCCAATGGATATAAAACAAAATTAGAATGTAATTATCATTATTGTTTAATTCTACAGCAGACAGGAGTTTCAAAAATTTCCCAATGGAAAATTATCTTAGGACTAAATTTTTTAAACATGCCACTGAAAAAATGAATTCTAAATTAATCTTTAAAATAAATATTTGAAGTTTTACCATTTTAAACTTTTACCCCATAATTTAATTAATTTCCAATTAGTTTTCCAACTGTCTTTCTGACTAGCTATTTTCCTCGAAAAAGTAAGGAAAAGTGGAGCTTTCGCCCTTTGGATGGAGAGAAGGCTTACCAGAAAGATAGAAGGTGAAAACGAATTTATTGAAACTGAGAATCTAAATTATTGAATAAAAATATTACTAATCTCATCTGTTACACATCTCTACGACTTTTGAAACAAGTATTCTGACCTTGGTTGATTTTTACACCACTAGATGGCAACACGAGAGCCATGGTGACGCTATAACTCAAATAGATTAATTTATCCCCACCTCGAGTATGCCGACGTGGCCTTGTGGTTAGCACGCCTCCCTTTAGCGTGCCTGCTTACAGGATCGCGGGCTCGATTCCCAGACAGGATGAGCTTGAAGTTTCGTCACATTCTATATCGTATAAGTAAGTTGATTCACAAATTAAATTATTAATTAAACATTGACTGTAGAAAAATCTGCAGGTATTTGGAACATTTTTTTTCTGCAGAAAATCTGAAGAAAACATGTTCCAAATACCTTCAGATTTTCTGTAGATTTTTTGCAGATTTTTTTTAGCTGGGCTTAAGTTTATTTATATACTAGCTGTTACCCGCGACTTCGTGCGCGAAGAATTTGAATTGCTACTTTTTTTAAATTCACGAATGTAAATGTTTCGTTATATATAGAAAGGGGAAATCAAAAGTTCTGACGGTTGATAATACATAATTGGACGACTAATTTAGGGCTTGGATTCTTCTGAAAAGTTATGATTTGTAAATGAAATAAAATGATTCGGTTATTGAAAATGTAGATTTTTTTAAAAATGTATGATGATGCTTTCACTGCATGGTAATCTTGGTAAATTAGTACTGGGTTCTACTTATCGTGGCCCACAGGTAATTTTCAAACCATTAGGAGATAGGCATATAGTTCCAATTGGAAATTTTTAAATGATGGAAAGAATTATAATTTATGTTTTGATCAATAACTATATTTCTGAAAAAGTTACTATCTGACTTTTTTTTTACTGTCCCCGTCCTATCAGTATATATTTGTAAAATATTCTCAGTGGCGCTGTCAGCTCAGAAACAAGCAGTCTGCAAAAGTTGTATAGACTTAAGCATTAAATTTTGTGCTGATTATTTTGGTATAATGATGATATACTAAAATTGATAGTTTTGAGTTATACAAAAAAAGATCAAGGAAAAATTTCATGTTTTTTGGCTAAAATTCCAACAAAATTATTGGTGGAAACCCAGATTCGTATCAGCAACTGAAAAAACATAAAAGAAGCAAAAAATTACAACTCCTCCAAAATTGATTTTAAAAAACACTTAACGACGAACTACTGAGAAAAGAAAAAAACCAAATGAGGAAGTCGCGCCACCAGACCTGACAAAAAATGCAGCTCAAATGAATGCAATTTTGCTGAGAAAGCTTTTCTCCGCTTCGCGTTGTTGTTAAATTCGGATCCTGATGAGGGGCAAACTCTCTGCAGCTCTGGTCTGTCTTTCTCTTAATTCTGATTGATTTTCCCGTCTTCCTTCTTTTACTTTTTTGCCATTTTCGTTGATCACTGACCTCAAAGTTTAAAAGTAAGCAATTAGAATAAAAAACGAAAATACAATCTTTTAAAATGACTAATTGACTGGCTTTGTAGCTCTTATGGACGAGCCGCTGAATATTCCTCACACACACTATCATTTTAAACAAGAAAAGTTCCACTCTTCTGCGATCAAACTGAGCGAGTAATGAGGCTTTGAATTTTATGATTTCTTAACCAATTAGTACTTCGCGAGCAAGCGCCGAGATTGGTGAATCGTTCAAGACTAGGGATGCATAATCCACGATATTTTAATAACAAATATTTTTTATATTGTTATTTTTAAATATATGTTCTAAACAATTGTGATTTCAAACACACTTTTAATTTTCAAAGTCTTATTAAATCTTGTAAAGTGTTTTAAATATAAAAAAATTGTCATTTGTTTTATTACAGTTTCTGCAAAATTTTTGTTTAGTTCTATATGACAATAATGATGGCGCCTGTAGCGCGAAAAACTACTTTTAAAAATTTCGATCACTAAGTTAACCAAGAATATCCCCATCGCTATGGAAGTCAGCATTGTTGGAAATTCAAATGAAAATTGTTCAGTCACGAATGAAACGTATCTCATTGGTTAATTTCATGACGTAGCCGAAGTTACGGCACTAGTCGAAGTTGTTGTTGACACACCTATGTGTATTTTGTTAACTTGTGTTTTAGAATAAGTGTCGAATGAGAATGGCTGTCCGTGAGTGTGAGCTGCAAAGAGCATCTTCTTTTAGTAACCTATAAAGCTTTTTTTTATTTTAAACTAACCGCCTGGTATCTGCGTTAACTCTGCAAATTGCATTCTTTGTAGGCCAAATTGGTTGGACCATGCGATCCTGAACTTTCACTAGATGCAGTTAAGCCGTGCTGTTAAATTAAAACCGGAAGGATCGTGCCTGTTTGTTGTAAAGTCATAGGGCTGATCGGAAGATGAATATGCCGGAGTCTTCGCCATTCATTCCCGAAGTTGGATGGTTCTAATTATACCATAAAGGACATAAGGGTGTGCTGGATCGTGGTTGAGTTTCATAATTGGGAGGATAAGCCATGTCCAGAACAAGGTTATCGCGAAATTGAGTATGACTAGAAGCAGAGATGTTACATAGGCCACATTTACCAGGGCACCGAAGAAAGTTTCTTCCGTTAATCCGACAACGGTAGCATAAGCAATACGTAACTGAACGAAGCATGTG
>BGPR01000822.1:76165-152823 GCA_013235015.1 Araneus ventricosus | reverse complement strand
ATTAACACGCTTGGATTTTGTTTTACAATATAAAATTCTAAGACTTCAGCTTCATCGCCATATGTACAAAGAAATTCACAAGTTCCTAAAACATTCAACGAATGTCCTGTATACGACCTCAGAATTTTATTCGTTTTCGTTATAACTTCTTTTCTTTTAATAAGATTGAATTTTGAAAGTGGAAGAATATTTACTTCTGCTCCTGTATCTATTCTGCACGGTATTTTCGTTTTATTAATGTATATGTTTTCGTTCCACTCGGAATCAATTCTAGCAACAACCGAATCTAATTTTATTTCGTTACTTTCGGTTTCGCAATCGTCAGCATTAAGGATATTATCTACTTTATTTATTTTTTTTATTTCTGCAAGCGTTTGTAAAATGATTTAATTTATAACTTTTGTGGCATCGTTTTTTTCTAAACCCATGAATCGTACACTTCGAACATCTACGCTTTACTCTCATTTTTCTCTTTTTTTCCTCCGCATGATTAATGAGGAGTTCTTTTTCCGCGTTTGTTTATGTTAGACGAAGCGTTCGAAATTGTCTTTCCTTTCACGGAATTAACGGCAGAATCGCCTCTAATACCATTGAAGATGAAGAAAAAAATTATTGAATTCCTCAATAAAAACGAAAAAGAACATGCTGTCTCTGAAGCACCCCAAACTAGACCCCACAAAATTGTTATCAAGGCTTGCGATCATAGTAAAGAAGAAATTAGTAAGGAACTTGAAAGAAATAACTTTAAAATTATTAGAATAAATCAACTCCGAAACTTTCGACTTAAGACATTCTACCCAATATTTCTTGTTGAAATTGCTAAAACTTCCAATGTCAATGAAATCGTTAAACTGGAATACATTAGCTATCTAAAAGTTACCGTACAGCAGAGGTTCCCAACCTGTGGTACGCGAACTCAAAGTTGGTAATGGCGGACACAAGAAAATATCAGGCACTAAAAATATTACAGAATTTTGTTTCCCTATGTTCGTGTAAAAAGTAAAAGTGAAAGTTGTGCAAGTCCTAAACCTACCCTCAAAATAAGAAGAAAAAAAAGAAAGAAAAAAGAAGTGTAATTTTTAGCTATCCTTATAAAGTTAAAGCGAAATTATTATAATACAGATTTCATCTGTTTTGACGTTAAACTATCACTATTGTAAAAATGGAATAAAATGTAAAATCAAAAATAAGTCCTGCAAATGTTATAAATTCCAGTCATTTGACTCTTAAGCTCACCTAGGCCCTTAACATTATTGACAAAAACTTCTTTGCATAGAAGGATGGTTGAAGGGGGGATATGATAGTAGGGGGTACACGAAATTAAAAAGACTAAACAAGGGGTACGCTAGGGAAAAAAGTTTGGAAACCCCTGCTTTAGAGAATTACAAGAAAACACAGAGCCACTATGTGCTTCAAAGGCTCTGGTTTTTCCACAATGCAAGGAATTGCATAATGCAGCGGGTCCCACGAGACTAAAATTGATGATCCAACATGCATAAATTGTAAAGAAAAAGCACACATCGCCTCTTGGCGTGGCTCAAGTCAATAAAAGCATTTCATACGCTCAAAGACTTAAATCATTCCCCAGTAATCAAGAAAGAATAAAAAATACTCTTGAAATAAATCCCAAGTCGCAGACTACACCGTTGAATACTTCGACTTTGAGAAGCAATTCAATGCAATGAAAATCATCTGCGATACTTTTAAAAGATTTCCTAACCTTATAGAAATTAGCGAAAAAATCAAATCAGTGAAAAACGACTTAGAAAATATTAATCTCTTACTCCAATTATGCAATAATTCCCCTTAAAACCCACTACTTGGCAATTTTCACCTCTCTCTCGTTGAAAGATTACAGTCTCACCGCCCCTCCCATAGCACTGCAGCGTCGCCCTGATTGGTCCGCCAGCCAGCTTTATTATAGGGATGCATAATCCACAATATTTTTAATAACAAATATATTTGTTATTGTCATTTTTAAATATCTGTTTTAAATAAGTGTGATTTCAATTACACTTTTAATTTTCAAAGTCTTATTAAATGCATGTAAAGTGTTTTGAAAAAAATTAATAAAAAATTGTCATTTGTTTTTATTAGACACTTACTGCAAAAGTTTGTGTTTTTAGTTCTATATATTGTCAATAGATGACGCCTGTAGCGAAAACTATTTTTAAAAAAATTTCCGATCAATTAAATTAACAACAAATATTTCCATCAAAAGCGAAAGCCAACATCAACACAGTTCACTATTCAGAATTCCCTTTCCAATGAATCACAAATCCGATCATTTTCCGTTCCGATCGCAGATAACTAAGCTTCCCTGTATATATTTGTTTTCGAACGATTATAGCGACTTTCTATCATTATACAAGAGCTGTAATCATTCGAAAACGCATATCACAACAAGAATGGTGACTCACTGGAAATACCAATGAGACTGGTATAGGGTTAGGTTAGGTTAGGTTATATTAACGTCCCGTTTTGAAGCAACACGAGGGCTATTTAGGGACGGACCTCGTAATTTTGAACCGCGGTCAGATGACGAGGACGACACCTGAGCTGGCACCCCCTCTCCAAGCTTCCGCGCCACACCAACGGGAGGACGTTTGGCCACTACGTACGATTAGCGTGCAACAGGCCCCATACACGGCGGATCTTCAGTGGAATCGGGTTTCGAACCTTCGACCCTCCAGTCCCGGGGTCGAGACTTTACCACTAGGCCACCGCGGCCTCAACTGGTATAGGGAGGAACAATGGGCTCAAAAAGAACGATCTTTTTTCCAAGCACCAAAATGGGCTCCCATACCGCCATTTGTTGACATAAGATAGAACTAAAAACTAAAATTTAGCAAAAGTATATTAAAAAGGAATGGATTTTTTTTTAAAATTTTGAAACACTTTATGCACATTTAATTACCAATGATTGCATAACATCTTTTTGACAGTAGTATTCATCACTGGTATTTGTGATTTTTTGATATTACGTAATATATAACAGATCATCAAATATTCGACATCCCTAGGTTTATACGCTGCCTGCTCCTGAAGATTTCTCTTTCTCATGCGCTTATCTCCTTGGTCACACCAGTTCATGCCAGTCTACCGTAATGTCATGCCTTACACAAAATGTTCTGACAGAAGATAGTCCCATTCGGGACGGGCGCTGCATCCAACCTATTTTTAGCGGTCAGCCCAGATAGCAATTTTAGTTTGCAGCAAGCTTGCAACAAATTTGACATGACAAGAGTGCAATCTTGCAATAAGTTTGAAACAAGTTAACGCAAGCTTCGAAGTCACCATGGGACGAAATTGCAGCAAGCTTGCCGCGTCAAACTAATTGTAAATTATAACAGAAACAGAGTACGAACACAACCGGAATAGAACTCGCGACATGCCGGTTCGGAAGCTGACGCGCTAACCATTCGACCAGTTAAACTCGGAGAGGAGAAGATAGATTTCGCTAATACATTGTTCGATTCGATTCGTATACGATTTATTTTAAACTGTTTTCTTGATTTCATTAATTTTTTGAGTTGAGAATATGATTCGAAGTTAAAGAGAGAGCGATTTTCGCTAATAACTACGTTTTGCTAGTAGAATAAATTATGAAATTAGAGTTCAAAAGTAATTACTTTAAAATGGGACAAAATGTATAAGCTTATTTTTCAACAAACATTGACTGTTTTTTCGGTTTAATTTTGTTTATAAACGTTAAAATTTCAACATTCAGAAAAAGGTGATATAGTTTTCCTTAAAGTGCGAGTGCTATATTTAGTAAAAAGATGGAAAATGTTTCAAATTTTTTTTTTATAAAAAAGTTAGTTTTTTTACAAATTATCATTGATTTATTGAATTAATAAAAAGAAGGACGGTCTAGGAGATTCTATTAAAAGTCGGAAAAAGAGATAAAAACAGAGAAAAAGATAATTGATCAAAATGAGACAAAGATCTCTTTGTGCTATCTTTGCATCAAGCTTGTTTTGCAAACTTACAGCAAGCTTGCAATGCAAAGGAGTTGGCGCTATTTGTCACGTCGAACTTCTGGCAAACGCGTTTTGCAAGCGAGGGTGGCGCTAGTTGTCACGAAGAACTTGCCACAAGTTCGTCAAATTTGCTATGACAAGCTAATATCAAGTCAAAATCAAACTTGCTGCAAACTTACGTGCTATCTGGGAGTGTCTGTACTAATCTAATAGCTGTTCTTATGGAAGAAACTTGTTTAATATTCTTCTGAAGTTATGGTCTTTTACATCTCCCTACATACTGTTGTTTTCCATCTATTTAAAGACTGAAGACCTCCAATATATTTTTTAAGTAACTGTGTTTGCAATGCCAATTTTCTTATTTGTTTATTTTGGTTTCACAGAACTCCCATGGTGAGGGTTCACTTCCATTTTCCAATAATCCTCAAATTTAAGCGATCGCCAAATCCATTTGAATTCCATGTTAAGTGCGAAATTCGAATCAATTCTTTTTGAGTACACAAAGCGCCAAAAAGAACGATAAAAAATAATTATGGCAACATTTCCACAAAATTAGGCTCTTATTTTATGTAAACATTGAGAGCTACAACAATAGGAACATGGAATTTAATATTTTCAAAGTTTCTTTAAGCCATAACATTAGAAAACTCCACTTTAAACATTAATTAATATATTCAAACAGAATGCTGAAATTTTGAAGGTTCCCATTGAATTAACATTATCACCGGAAGTTGATGGGTAAGGCGGAAGTCCTACTTTACTGCAAATAAACAAAACAGAAAACTCGTCCTTAGCAATGTAAGGAGGTACAGAACTTGAGTACAAAAGCTCCGTTAACCCACACCATATCGGCATCAGCAACTGAGAACCTATTGCGACATTAGTGAGACCACTCCAAAAACAGACAGAAAAACGGTTTAAGGTATGGACGAGTTTTCTGTTTTGTTCATTTGCGGTAAAGTAGGTTTTCCGCCGGGTCCATCAACTTCCGGTGATAATGTTAAGCCAATGGGAATCTTCAAAATTTCAACACTCTGTTTGAAAATATTAATTAATGTTTAAAGTGGAGTTTTTTAATGTTATGCCTTAAGAACAGACGCGTATTAAAGAATAGGCGCACCAGGCGAGCGCCTGGGGCCCCGAAATGAAGCGGTTTTTTTTTTTTTAAATATCGCAAAAGATAATTTCCCTCTAAGAACCTGTTCACATGTCCGATTTTAACTGAGCGGGTCCGCGTTTTGTTATCACAATCAGAGTGCCTGACCAGGAGAAATCTCGTTAAAGATCTCATTAATAGTCGCTGGGTACTGCGCACATACCTCCAGCACTTACTCAAAGCCCTTATTGCCGGCACGATTCTCTTCCGGTTTCCTAGGGAAAATGCTGAGAAAAACCGACGTTGATTATTTTCACAGCATGACGGGAGGTCTGTGTGCAATACCCAACAGCTATCAATTTACCTCATGTGTTAATAGCATCTCCGGAATTTTGCGGCTAATTCCTTATCCGACACAAACCGTATGTGTACACCAGACTTAAACATATGTAAAAGATAATTCAGATAGTGGGCCAGATGTTAATTTTCCCATGCTTGAAAAAGAAACCAAATCATTACAAAATAAACATCTCAGGAAGCTGTCGTTGCAATGATTAGAGTGATTGATGTGCTTTTCTTTTCATTGAATATCATTGGTCATTAGTAGTAATTGTTCAGTAGATAAGACCACTGCTCCCCTGCACTTATTTAACTATTTTAGGTGGTTGAATATCCTTCGTTTATCTGTTTCCCATTCACAGTTCTGTTAAACACCTTTTAAGTGTCATTTGAGAATATTTATCATCGCTTAAAACAACTTTTTATTATCACAATCAGGGTTCTTGAACAGAAGAAATGTCACTAAAGATTTAAATATCCTAATGCATCTATATCGTGTTAACGTGGGAAAGTTTATTGCATTTTTAAAGCTTACACGCATTTGAAAAGCGACGCTATTCAAAGCAGTTCGTACGGCTGAATTCTTCTTCCACTAGGGAATAGAACTAATAAGGTATGTTTTATTTAATTTATCATGATAGAGTTTAATAATATACGGCAGTAAATATTTAATGGAATTACATAAGTTCATTCAGCTTCAGAAAAGAAAAAATATCGAACAAATGTCCTAAAAATTCTAAATATTTTTATATATACAAGTTTAAACACAACATTCATAGTTATTCATTAAATAAATTTCGACATAATAGCCTCGCCGCATTCGTTGAAATTCAGAGTAAAATTTTCAAATTTTTTTAACAAAAGATTTCTTTATATTCAGTAAATTTCTTTATTATTTAGAATAAAGAGTAAAAACTTTAATCTGTGTTGTATACTCATTTTTTTAAATCTTCGCATTGATTGTGATAGAAGATTACTGAATTATTTCCATAGATTTAATAGAAATAATTCAATAATGCCGATAAAATTAACAGCTGAATGTATGAAGTATATTTCCTCCAATAAACAGTGCTTTTCAAAATCACCTATGAAAACATACCTCAATTAAAATCTTCAGCACATTTTTAAATAAAAAAGAATTCAAAAAGAATTATAAAATTATTTTTCTAATGTTTATTTTTTTAAAATATGGTTTTGAAATGGATTTCTGCATTTTTCAATTCCATAGTTAAAATCCAAGAGTTATCTTCCCTGATCTGTTGAAAAGTTATCTAACTTTTAATTTATAATGATATTTCGTTATTTAAGTTTCAATTTCTGGAATTAAATTAAAATTTTACTATTTAAATTCCCCCAAAATGTGCCCTAATACTAGAATATTATTTAAGAACGAACCTTGATTTTAATTTATAAATCATGTATAAAGCATTGTTTATTTATAATGTTTTGCAACATTTAATGTAAATCATTAAAAATAAAAAAAATATCTAGGCAAATTTTAAAACAAAAGGTACAAGTTCTTTTAATGAAACTGACAATTGATTTTGTAGTCTAATATATAATTTAATTTTATCATACAAGCAACAGCGATATTTTAGCAGAGGATATTTCACCTAATAATATGCTTGATTTAATTACGTGTCATTAATTGTAATCATACAATAATTAATTAGCGTCGTGTTTTGATCCCATGTAGAAATAATTAATCCATGTAATCAATTCAGAATTTAGGAAAAAGTTTCTTAAAAACATTTTCTTATAAATAATTCATTTACACTATAAGGCTCAAACTATATGATGAATACATTATTAAATTTCTTTTGAGAAATAATTTCAACTGATGAAGTAATATTTGTGAATGTGTTATATATATATATATATATTAATAAAAGAAAACATTAAAATATTTTCTTACATTTAAATCTTTTTCAGATTCTATGTTTATCATATCTTGTCCTTTTCCTAAAATTTTCCTAAAGTTTACTTCTTTTGAAATTGCACTTCTTCATTTTAAGTATTTTCTGAACTGTTATTGCATTTGTTTCTGGTTTTGTTTATGTTTGTATATATATATTTGCTTATTTTTTTCCTTAGATTTACTTTCGGAAAAAGAGAATTACTTTTATATAATGGATCCTAAGTTATTTCGATAAAACTTCATGCAAATATTTATGAACAAGAATTTCAGCTATAAATTTAAAATTAATAAATAGAAAACATATTAATCAGCCACAAATATTAATTAAAATCATTAATTAGGTAATTAAAATCAATTAATATAGCAATTATAAAAGCGCTTTTTATTAACATAAATTTAGTTACTGTGATTAAAAATTTGCGAAATTATCTTATTTTAATTCATCATAACTGACAAGTTGAAATTTTCAAATACATATACATCATACTTTCAGAGGGCTCCCAAGATCTTCAGCGCCTGTGGCTCCCAAAAAGCTTAATCCGCCCCTGCTTAAGAATACTTTGAAAATATAAAATTTAATGTTACTATGGACAAGTTTTATGCTTTGTTTGTTTACATTTAAGTGCCTGTTGCAGTGTCGTGGCCTAGTTTGACCGAGGTTTGATCGAGGATCAACAGACTTAAAGTCGCAAATTTTTAGCATCCTAATTTTAGTTAAATTTCTTGAATAATTTACTAGATTACAGTATATGTACATGTAACATCTTTACTAAAGGTGAAATGTAGACTATCTGAGTCAAGGAGAAGACGTTAGTAGAGTCAATCTTCTTTTTTTCAGTCAATGAGGATATTTCTTCATGGGTAAAGGATTCAGTTCTTACGTAGCTCCATGACCAGAATAGAAGAGATAACGCGCGAGGCGGCGCGCTGGTTGTTATTCGTTTACATGTTGGAGTCAAAAAAGGCAGATAGGAATACGCACAAAGTTTTTTACCCAGAGAAGGGAATTTCCCCGGAAAAGACTCGTGGCTCGAAAAGAAAGTTATAGTGCACTTATTACGATGGAAGTAGAAGTAATTAAAATGAGGTGTCGTTAAAAATGATTTAAGAAAGTTAAAAAATTAAAATATCACAATTTCCCCCCTCCGCAAGAGTCGTACGACAGCAGAGCCCTTGCTATCGCAGTACCTGCGAAGCTGGACAAGTTATAAAGTACTATTAAAATTTTGATAAATTGCTGGTCATGGGCTTGAATTTAATAATATCAACAATAAATGTACAATAAGATATCCTCATTTTTCAAATGCACTTCAGTGAGTTCAAACAAAAATATAAATGCAAGGATATTTATAAAAACATAGAAAATACTCATTTAAATATAAAAATTATTTCAATAATATGTACACAAAAATTTTCTATTATATATCATGTTCCCTGGAGTACTCCAATAAACACTAGCTAGTTGACTGTAAAAAAGTTCCATTCACGTGATGAAAAGTTCTTCAAATAAAAGTTCTTTCAATAGTAAATTGGACTATTGATTCGTTTATATGAAAAATAATTTAAATGTAAATATCTAAGTGTATGTGCATCTAAAATGGTATGAAAAAACATTTTTATAAATAAAGATACAAGCATGTAATAATTTCATATGGGTCAGAAAAAGGAGGACTTAATTTTCTAGTATTGGGGTAATGGAATTCTTCATAAACAACAAGATCACCTGGGTTAAATTTCTTGTGAACAAAACGTGCATCATATCTTATTTTGTTTTTGTTATGATACTCTATTGTTCTTTGTAAAGCCAAATTACGAGCTTCGTTAACAGGTTCATAATAACTATTTTGACCAATAGGAGAGTCATAAGTTAACATACCAAGCAACAAGTATGTAGGTGGATATTTGGTTATTGAATGGGGAGTTAAGTTATATTCATTAGTAACATTTTCTAATAATTTGGTCCAAGGAACTTTAGTGGAAGAAGAATTAACTTTACATTTAAGCCTAGTTACTAATGATTGATTAACGCGTTCAACTTTGCCATTCGTTTGGTGGTGGTGGGCCGTGGTTAAAAGATGTTTAACATTATAATTTCTTAAGAATTTTTTAAATCTAGAAGAAGTAAATGCACCATTTCCATCAGTTAATAATTTTACAGGGACTTGAATTTGGAAAATTTGTTTTAGAATATTAATGTAAGTTTCAGAGTTTTCATTTTTTGAAGGAAAAGCCCAAACATGTCTTGTTGCATGGTCAATCACAATATGAAGAAATTTTTTGTTGAATTGTAATAATTGAAACCTCCAACAGTGCCTACAGAAATACATTCGAAAGGTGTACTAGTAGGTGGAACTTGTTGGAGCAGGCCAAATCTTTTTTGTTTTCGTTTTTTGTTAAGTTGACAAACAGAGCAATGTTTAACAAATTCAGTTATATACAAGGTGTTATTAGGCCATTAATACTGAGGAGTAATTAAATTTAACATTTTTTGGACACCAGGATGACCTAATTGTTCATGAGCTTGATTTAACAATTTAAGTCTTAATGAAAATGGGACAACTATTTTGAACAAATTTTTCTTTTTAATTACTATTATATCTTTAACTTCATGGTACTTAGGTCCACAGATATTATCATTTTTTCTGTTGAATTTTTATTTCATTTAAGTCTAACAAATGCACTGAATGTTGAAGATGGTGAGAAACTGGATACCTAGATAACATATCTGCTTCAATATTAGTGGAACCTTTTTGATATTTAATTTTATAGTCAAACGTACTTAACTTTAATGACCAGCGGAATAACCTACCCCTTAAGTTTTTAACATTTTTGAGCCAAACAAGAGCCGCATGATCAGTATGAATGACAAATTTTGGCCGTGGAGGTAATAGTAAAATTTATCTAAAACATCAACTATTGCAAGACATTCTAATTCAGTTATAGCATAATTTTTTTCATAGTCTCTTAAAGTTCTAGAATAATAAGCTATTGGCATTAGAGGCACCAGGTTGTTTCAAAACAACTCCCCACTTTTTTGTGATGCATCGACAAAAACATGACAAGTTACATCAGGGTCATATAAATTTAAAACTGGTTTAGTTGTTAGGGTTTCTTTAAGTTTGTCAAATGCATCCTGACATTCATTTGTCCAGTTAAATTTTACATCTTTTTTCAAAAGTTGATTTAAAGGATATCTAAGTTTAGCATATTGAGGAATAAATTTATTGTAAACATTTACAGAACCTAAGAACCTTTGAAGCTCTTTAACATTAGTGGGTGGTTGCAACTTTTTGATAGTTTCAGCATTAGCATTATTAGGGGAAACTTTACCTAGCCCAAATAAACTTTCATAGCCCAAAAAGCTAATTTTAGTTTGGGCGAAAACACATTTGGATAGTTTCAATTTAATGTTTTCGTTTTCACATATATATATTTCAAAGATATATTATTTTTAAGATAAGATTTATATATTTCAAAGATTATTTGAATATGTTTCCAATGTTCTAGTTCAGATGATGAGTACACAATGATATCATCGAAATAATTGCAAGCAAAATAAATTTTATATTTAGTTAATATTCTTCGAATTAATCTGTTAAAAATTGCGGGAGCTACTTTAATACCAAATGGTAATCTGCACCACTCATACAAGCCAAAATTTGTGCAGAAAGCTAGTTTTTCAGTATCTTTGGGGTGAATGGGCACATGCCAATATCCAGAAGCCAAATCCAAAGAGGAAAAAAATTTGCTTTTGATAACACTGCTCTGCATGAAAATCGGCCCCAACACCATTCCTGCAAATTCCTATGTAAATTGACCCCCTGAAACCGAATATCACCCCCATTTTGCCGCAGGGCCCGCGTGTTTTTCGGGCCGCCCCCCCCCCATTTTTTATCACTTTTCGGTAATTTTATGGCCATGAATTTGATTTGGAGGGGGAAAACGATTATTTTAACCGTTAAATGTCTTCTGAGGGGCTACAGAGGTGAAAAATTTTAAAATATGAACATTTGTAGCAAGGGGGAGATTTGGGTGGGGATTTGTCCCCTTAAATTTAAAAAAATCAATAAAAATGACCGGTTTTTCTGGTTTGTTTCGCAATTTTTTCACTTATTTTCTACATTTTCCAGCTTCCAGCCCCCCCGCCCTTTTCCTTACCCAAACACCCCAAATAATAAAAATATATAGCAACAATTTTGGCTAAAAGCGGGTGAGGGGGAGAGGTTCCGAAGCCCTCACTGAAAAGTTTGAAAGATTCACTGTACAACGTTGCCGCTCTTTATTTTTTATCACTGTTCTGTAATTTTATGGCTATGAATTTGATTTGGACGGGGGATTATTTTAACACTTAAATTTAAAAATAAAAATATGATATATAATAAATAAAATTAATATATAAAAATAAAGTTTGGAAGATTCACTGTACAACGTTGTCGCTTTTGCACATCAAACTCGGATTGATCAAACAGTTTGTGAAAGCAATGGATAAGACAGGCGATGGATTTAACTTTTTGAAAACTAAATTTCCTCGTCTTAGTGAGGTTAAAATCAAGGAAGGAATTTTCGTGGGCCCCCAGATTAGACAACTTTTTAAAGATTCAACGTTTATGAAACACCTGAATCGCAAAGAAAAACGAGCATGGCTTGCATTCAGAAACGTGTGCATGAACTTTTTGGGTAGCAAAAAAAGTGATGATTATATCACTCATGTCGAGGAATTGCTGTCAGCGTACAAGGCCATGCGGTGCAACATGTCGCTTAAATAACTTTACCTTCACTCACACTTGGACTTTTTCCCTGAAAATTTATGAGCAGTTTCGGATGAACACTGGGAACAGTTCCATCAAGACATTGCTCAGTTCGAGAGGTGATTTTCAGGGAAGTGGAATGCGAGCATGTTGGCAGAATACTGCTAGCCATTGGTTCGAAAAATTTCTACTTCATGGTACAAGAGGAAAGCAAGCACCAGATGAAGGTACTATATTATAAATTACATTTATTATATTTTATATTATATTATCTATTATTATTATTATATATTATATTTTTATTTTTAAATGTAAGTGTTAAAATAATCCTTTCCCCCCTCCAAATCAAATTCATGGCCATAAAATTACAGAACAGTGATAAAAATAAAGAGCGGCAACGTTGTACAATGAATCTTCCAAACTCTCTTGTGAGGGCTTCGGGACCTCTCCCCCTCACCCGCTTTTTTAGCCAAAACTGTTGCTATATATTTTTAATATTTGGGGTGTTTGGGTGTGGAAAACGGGGGGGGGGGGGGAAGTTTGAAGGGTTAAAAAAAAAAAAAAAAGGACTCCCCCCCCCCCAGAAAAACCAATAATTTTTTTTTATTTTTTTTTTAATTTAAAGGGGAAAAATTCCCCCGAATCTCCCGCTTTGCTATAAATGTTCATATTTTAGAACTTTTCACCTCTATAGCCCCTCAGAAGACATTTAATGGTTAAAATAATGCCTTCCCCCCTTCAAATTAAATTTATGGTCATAAAATTACCAAACAGTGTTACAAATGGGGGGGGGGCGTCCCAAGAAAATGATGGGTGATGGGGCAAAATGGGGATCATATTTGGATTTAGGAGGTCTTTTTACGTAAGAATCAGAAGGAATGGTATCAGGGCTCGAAAAAAAAATTTTTTTTTGCAGCGCAGTGTAATTTATCTAGTAGACTATCCATGAGGGGTAAGAGTCTGATTTGCAAAGAACATTTAATTTTCTGAAATCCATGCAATCGAGTCTTTTTACCCTCATCGCGTTTAAAAGCTAAAGTTACATGAGATGAATAGGGACTATTATTTTCTTTAATTAAACCAGCTAGAAACAATTTCTCAATCCGACTCTTTATTTCTTGTTCCTCAACAGGAGAAGTACGATAAGGTCTCAGACTAACTGGCAAGTCAGAATTGAGCACAATTCTCTGTGGTTCAACTCTGAATTCACCAACATCATACTTGTCCTTTGAGAAAACTGAATCAAAATTTTTAATTAGATCTTTTACTTCTTTTCTTAACTCAAATTTATTCTCTGTGACAGACTGAGGAAGGTTAACCTGATGTTCAGTGGTCTGAGAACAATGGGAGTTCATTTGTTTACTTTCAGAAATATGTAAAGAAATTTTTTGTTTGTTTTTATCATTTGAATGATTTTTATCATTTTGACTTTTATTTAAGTTTTTTCCATTTTGAGATATTTTTGTTGAATGCAGTCTATAGTTATGTCATATTTTGCCAAATCTGGCATTCCTAGGATTATATAAGGTAAAGTATGATCTAGAACATACATGGTTACAGTTTTGTTTATGGTACCAATTTTTAATAAAGATGTACATGTTTTAGTAAGGCTAATTGTACCCCTGGTTTGCTGTACAATTATACATTGAGCATTTGTCATTTTTAAATGGTTTCTTGTCACAAAATCACATTGAATTAAAGAGATAGTTGAGCCATAAAGTCTAAATTTGACAGTTTAAAACACGTGGCAACGGGTTTCATTTGTAGTATCCGGATACCGTAGGTAATTGTCATTGTTTATTTTCCTCCTTTGGAGAGTCAAAATTAGGCGGAGCAGGATTGGGAGATGATAATTGTCCTGCGAAAAATCCAAATGGGCAAGTTTGTACCCAATGATAAGCATTGGCAATGCCTTGTTTTGTGCAAAGCCAGCATGGTAAAGGTGGCAATTTGTCTTGAAAATGGGTGTTAGCATTACTAAAAGGTCTGAAAGTTTGCCTGAAGGGAGGAGTTTGGTAATAGTTATTTTTTCTGAAATTTTGCCTGGGAGGAGAATTTGGTGTAAAGTTATTTGGCCTAAAATTTTGTCTGGGTGAAGAGTTATGGGGCCTAAAATTTCTTGGCTGCCATTGGTTACCGTTAACAGAGTTTGTTTTTAAATTTTGGGTTGCAGAATGGCTAGGGTTAATCTGATTTATATTTGATTTTTGAATTTTGATCAATTTTGTGGCTGTTATGATCCATTCTGTAGGATTGTTAGGGGAATTTATAGCAAGAAGTTGTCTTAGATTAACTGGCAAGCCATCAGATAGTCCCTCAAGAATCATATCTGTGGATAAATTTAACTGCCTGCCTATCTTCAGTTTTTCTTGAAAGTACATAGTTATGTCTTCACCTTCTTTGAATGCTTTCAAAGTAAAATCACTCAAATTGACTAGGTTAGGGGAGATGTATCTTTCCGTTAAGAAGGAAGTGAGTTCTTCCCAAGTCTTAATTGTATCGTATGAATTTGCGTATTCAGTTAAGAAACTATTTTTTAAGTACGTTGTTATATTGTTTAATTTGCATTTATCATCTAAATTATACTCTTGACATTTATCAGTGAAGTATTTAAGCCAAGCATTTACATTCATAGAGTTGTTCGGATCAAAAGGAATGATATTGATAGAATTAATTGCCTGCCTTACAGTACTAGATTCATCTAGTTTATCATTTGTTTTTTCATTCTTTTTAACTATTTTACCAGATCTTAAATTCATGCAGGAAAAATTTAATACAATTTAGGGAAAACAATTTTAAATTTAAGGGAATTTTAAAATAAGTAAATTTTAAACTATTTACTGCAATTAAATACATAGAATAATAATACTAATATTCAATATAAATTCATGAAAATGCAAATACTAAAATTCAGAAACAATTATATATAAAGCATAAGCAACACACTCAAAAAATATAATGATACTAAATATATTTAAATTAATATTTCAATAGGATATATTTCATAATTTACAAAAAATATACTGATCAGTATTATATTTAATATCACAACCAAACAAAACTAACAATTCAAATACTTTTTAAGAATTATTATGTCAAAGCAGTTTCATTTTTGAAATAAAAATATAGGAACATAAAAATAAATTTAGGAAAAGATCATGATCTCTTTTATTTATATCCCCCCCCCAAACAGGCTGGTAATTTTTTTTGTACTCGTATAGTATAGGTTACTCTTCAATAGTTAAAATAATCGTATTATACGAGTATCCATGACCAGACTGAAAAGGTAACGCGCTAAGCTGCTCGCTGGTTGTTATTCTTTTACATGTTGGAGTCAAAAAAAGGCAGATAGGAAGGCGCACAAAGTTAAAATACCCAGAGAAGAGAATTTCCCCGGAAAAGACTCGAAAAGAAAGTTGTAGTGCGCTTATTACGATGGAAGTAGAAGTAATTTAAATGAGGTGTCGTTAAAAATGATTTAAGAAAGTTAAAAAATTAAAATATCATATATATATATAATGTTAATTTTGCTTTAAATTCTAATATTATATATTTTAAAGTCTTAATGTACTCCAAAATCACTTTTCTTAAACTCCAGTTTCGTTTTATTTCCTGCGCTGAAGGTATATTAAATCTCGCGTTTTGGCATATTTATTGCTAAAGGAATATTTTAATCTCTTCCACGCCCCAACATAAATCTCGAAATAAGCGAATTCTTTTCCAGACTTTTCCCTAAAACACTTACGTAATTTATTAAAAATTTCCAATATTCCATTCACTATGATCACGTGTCTATATGCTAAATCCCTACCTGAGGAAATGCAGGTATTTTCTGTTCTGTTTAGGACTTGAAACTTCAACTAAGATGTACGTATGTCTGCCACTCTCCCATAATAAATGGTAATTACTTAATAACCCGGCCTGTGTTTAACGACTTCAACAAAGAAATCATTTTATATATATATATATATTTGTAATGACTTAGAAATTTTCCCATATTTAAAATAAATCCTTTTTAACGACAGTTATTTTTTAATTACGAACGAATTATTTCTATTTCAATCCAATGATAAAAACACTTCTATTGTAACTAGACTCGCAGGAGTCGCAATATTTCACGAGCCTCAACTTCGGTACTTTCCCCTTTTTGGTATTATAAAAACTCTCCGAATTGCCTCTTTCGTAATCATGTAACGCATTGAGCAAGTCACGCCGTTTTAGGCGTAATTCGTTACTCCTGGCCGTGGCTATAATTTTCCCATAATCTTTTGAAAGTTTAATCTATTATTGAGTACTCTATAACAAATTTAATTTTGTCTAATTTCGAAATGTAATAAAATGTTTTGGACTTTTATAGACTGCAATCTTCTTCGACTGCCTCTACACTTCACTTAAAGGAACTACGTTATAAAAGTCGTCAGCATTTCATCTGTGCGGGAAAAAATAACGGATGTCCAAGATCTAACCTCCGAGTTTTGAACAAGTTCTTCATACATATGCTATCTCAAAAGTTCTACAAAAATGTTTTATGTGATTCTAACTACAAGTTCTAATTCCTTTCGTGAGATGCTAATCCAGACACGTTCAAGTTGTCATCACTCGGTTCTGCTATAAGCAGTGGCGAATCCAGGGAGGGGGCTATCGTGCTGCAGCCCCCCCCCAGAGCTGGCAGAATTCTTGATTTTATTTAAAGTCACCTCAACTGTTTGTTCTTAATTTCCCTTTTTTAAAAAAAATAATAGGAACGTGACAACATTGCTTGACAGACTCGAAAATTTCCTACTTTTCTAGTCATTCCACTTGTATTTGTAGCGTTGACGAGGTCGAGAACATTTTTTTGGCTAGTTATTTCATTGTATTTTTAATTAAATTATCGAAAGTAACGTATTTTTCTTTATGTTTTTTACTGTCAGGTGCGAAAAGTCTGTAAAGTTAAAGTATTTTGGTTTACATGAGCCATGAGATTTGATATTCGTCACGACGATACAAAAATTTTATGATCTCAGCCCCTCCCAGAGCCGAATCCTGGATTCGCCATTGGCTATAAGTGTTATGTTTCGTGTAAAATCACATCAATAAAAGAAAGAATGGGCACGAAAAAGGCTCATCGCTCAGATCTGCAATATATCCTTCTGTTTCATCTACAGAGAGAAAAAATACGTGAATAAAATCTTCTTCAAAGTTCTTATAGTGTTCAAGTGGTAATTTCGGTTTCAACAAGAACGAAAGATTGCTTAAAGTTCTCTTCAACAACGCTGTTTTCTTCAAAAGAAAAAATGCAGCTGCTAATTGTGTATAAAAAATGACAGTTTTTAATTGCAAATATTCATTTTAATTATGTTCTTATAAATTCTATTTTACTTTTGAAAAATTTACTTTGGTTCATTATGTTTTAAAAATATTTGTTTATTTTCATTTTATATATTGGTTTCTAACCTTTACGATTAATTAAGTATTTATTTATATTTTGTGGTTGATTATCAATTGATTTAAAATTATATTTCAAATAGTTTTGTTTTGAAGGTAATGTGCTAATATCAGAGTTGAGTTAAATTTGAAAATACTCTTGCAGTGTGCATGTTAAAATATGAAATTCATTATATTTAATATTGAAAATTAAGGTAGTTCATGCTGATATACAAGATGTTTTAAGAAAGATTATTTAAAAAATTTGGAGTATTACGATGCAAAGTTCTGGTTGCAAATTTGATTTATTACTTGTACATAGTTTTTATTCTGCATTATTATATTTTGAAATGAAATCCCATGCGAATCTGAAAATAATATTTTCACTTTTGATTTTACTAAGAAGTGCTTATTATTAAAAATGCTTATTAAAAATAGCTTAAATGTTTATAAATCAAAATGTTTAAAATGCTGAAAGTTCTAAAATTCCCGTAAATTTTATTTGATTCATAAATTAATTTTGCGTAAAATCAGATTTAAATGTGTTGTTGGAGTATGGCATATAATTTATATTGCATGACTTAATAGAAAAGTGAATAAAACAAATTTAACTCTACTCAGAAAAATAAATAATGAACAAAAAAAAATTAATAATAACACCAACTCCCTCCATTCTGAGGCCCCGGGAGATCAGTTCTTGTACTTTCGACTGCTGTAACAGATTGAGAGTGTAGTTAGGTTGTTAAAAAATAAAAAGAAACAATAATTTTCTCGGGAGATTTTGCGATGTGGATTAGCACAGATTTGACCATCAAAAATAAAAAATGCTCATCTCTGAAGGCAATAATATCCCATCGTATCTTTCTTCCTAAACAGAAAATTCTTCACGATATCACTATTAAATTTTAGCCATTTAATTAATTTGTCATACTACTATCACGATACTTACGAACATTTAAATTTTCTGATTTCTGAAGAAAAAAAATGTGAAACAATTTATATTTTAGAATTATATGTCAGTGTTTTGATTTGTTTATATTTAGAGTTTTTACATGTACCAGGGATCTTCAAGATCTTCACCCAAGAAGTATAAGAATTTACTTTTGCTGTTTTTATGCTTATGCTTTTTTGCTGTTTTACATTTGAAATCATTTTTATATCTTTTTGAATATTCATTATTAATATTATTACTTCCTGGCCATGACCATTAGTATAACAAATATTACATTTTTGAAAAAACTCTATAACTTTTCCAACTTCGCAGAGTCGATGCCAACTAGGGCCCTGTTGTCATACGAGTCTTGCGGAGGGGGGAAATTGTAATGACTTAGAAATATTCCCATATTTAAAATAAGTCGTTTTTAAAGACAGTTATTTTTTAATTGAGAACGAATTATTTCTACTTCAATCCTATGATAAAAACACTTCTACTGTAACTAGACTCGCAAGAGTCGCAATATTTCTCGAGCCTCAACTTTGGTACTTTCCCCTTTTTGGTATTATAAAAACTCTCCGAATTGCCTCTTTCGTAATCATGTAACGCACTGAGCAAGTCACGCCGTTTTAGGCGTAATTCGTTACTCCTGGCCATAGCTTTAATTTTCCCATAATCTTTTGAAAGTTTAATCTATTGTTGAGTACTCTATAACTAATTTAATTTTGCCTATTTCGAAATGTAATAAAATGTTTTGGACTTTCAACGACTGCATTCTTCTTTGACTGCCTTTACACTTAACTTAATGGAACAACGATATATATATATATATATATATATATGTTTTGAGAATTTTAATATAGGTATCTTACTAATTCATGATATCAAACATTAATTATATTATTTGGTCAATTATGCTGATTCATGGTAAGAATTTTGGTTGTGGCAACATGTGATGTCAATGTGCGTGGCGGGGTATATTGAAAGAGACGAATTCTGGTAAGTTTAAGAGGAGACACAGATTAGTTTATGTTTAATGAAAAGTATGGGTATTTTATTGAATTATATATTTACTGTCTTTAGTGCAATATAATGTTATTTACATATTTTTATCCTGAATTTTAGTCGTTTCTATACAGTTATGTTTTATCGTTAGGGTTAGTATAAGACTTTTCTTTCTAAATTCTTTCATTTTAGGGTAAATTACCCTGTTTGTTTTTTCAACAACAATAGTAACAGGGATGATTTGTACAGCAAAATTAATTTAACCTGGCTAAAGCTTGTCCACAGCCAAGCTGCTATAGTAATTGTTGAAAACTCCATTTTCTTGGATTGCCTATTTCATTATTTTTAATAACAACAGTGTTCTTTCACTTGTTGACATATAATGCTTAAACTTGATTTTTTGTTTACGGTATCTTTAGTCATTTTAATTTATTAGATTTTATTTAAAATTGATGTATTGTTCAAATAATGACTTTTTAGTATAGGATTTGATTCTTGATATGTTTTGTTTACTTTATTTCTGTATGATTATATACTAGTTATATTTGGATTTATATTATATATATGGAATCAGCACTTCAACAAAATGAAAAAAAATCGCCCACAATGTTTCCCGCTTATTTTAATTCGAGATAATGACATTTGAGTTGTAATGAAACAGTATAGAGTACCAAATAAACCGATATTTTCGAAAAAAATTTTAGGATTTAAAAGATTGATTCCTATAAATCAGGTAAAATGTTAAAGAATGAAAACCGAATGAAATTCTAAACGATTTCAAATGGAACAATACGCCTCGAAAGATACAGACAAACATAATTTCTATAGCATTTAAATATATCCAAAATGAATCAAAGAAGAAAAAAAAGAGAGACGAAATCTTCCACTTCAGGTTTAAACTTTGAAGTCGCATTATGTAAATAGCTCCTTGAAGTCATATTTAATTTTTTCCAGTTTTCTCTAACTAAAGATCCATATCCTCGACTATCAAAAACTATAAAAACAAACAAATTAAAAGAATGATCTGTCGACGCGAAGCAAAGGGATTATGACGTCACGTGGTTTCGACGAAATGCATGTTGGGAAAATACGTCACGCGACCTTGATTATGAAGAATCATGAAGGGAATTTTGAAGCGAAAATTTCTTAACACTTCAGAAAAAAATAATTAAAATTCAACCAACTATTCAATTTTAAACATTCTTACAGTAGGTTTACTCTTACAGTAGGTTTACTGATGTTTAGATAATTGGTTTATGCCATTGAATAATTGGAAGTTCTAATCGGCTGCAGTCGTTCATCAAAAGATTTTCTTTGTGGACTTGGTGACTTTCGCCTGCCAAAATGTAAACTGCGTCTATAATTTCTTTTGAACCAATAATAATTATTTAATTTAACCTATTTGGTTTATTTTTTATTTGTAGTGTTGGCACATAAAAATATGTTATTAATTATAATTTATATTAATATTGCAGCATATTATATTGCATTAATGCACTGATATTTATATTAGTGGGTATTTGTTTAAAAATTTACTCCCTTTAAATGAAATTCCAAAAAACATTTTGGTGAGTCCTTGAGGACCCTGAGTTGAAATTGAAATCTTTTTGAAACTGAAGAAACTTTTGTCAATGATTTTTGCAGTTGAAACATTGGTATGAACTTCCCATCCCCCAATTTCCCCTGTTTCCCCAAAATACTAAAATCTGGTTTCCTTATTCCCTATGAAGTTCTCAGCACTCAGAAATTGGTATTGTTGCACAAAATCTTACCGTGGGTGTATGGTGTAAACAGTCCAACACGCAGGATAATGGAGAATGAAGGTTTATTTACAAATATGCAGGAAAACACGTAGCACAGGTACAGGAAACAATAGTCCTTGCACAGATTACCAATGTAAATAGACAACAATTCACAGGTATTGACAGTTCAGCACTTTGATATCTAACAGCACAAACAGTCAGCAAATAACTAGTCACGACAATAACAGCTCAGCTCACCAGCTGATTAGCTCACACAGCAGATAGAACTTTGAAGACGTTTACGCTTCACATTGAAGTAACCAGTCGATCAAGACACTGTTGTGGTCCAAACGCGGTCTTATATACTCTCCCCGTTAGGCCGTGACGTCACATAGAATTTTCATGAAAATCCTAGATCTCGGCCCCTAATAGAAATATCGAGAAAAGGATTGCATTTTCGAGAATAATCTATTTGTCGCCAAGTCGCCAGAATGGTCGCCAAGGTCATGCGTGCCACGAGAGTCGCTGAGGTCACTCCATGCTTCACCTTGTAAAACCCTCTTCCCAACCATAAGACCTGCATTGCTGGGAAGCGACTTTCCATGACTGTAACAGTATGAACCATTTTATCTGGATATTTCTTTCAACAAAAGTGCTGTAAAAGGATGTGATTGTGATGGCCCTGATTGTGGCATTATTGTGACTGTGGTGAGACTGACTCTCTGCTTTCTAAAATATTTCTTTGATAGTATTAGTTTCTGGTACCTTCACTGTGTTATAAACTTGAAAGAGGGAGGGGGATTGATTCTCGTGTTGTTTTTTTTTCCTCTCCTAGTTACAATTTTCATTGCTCGTTTTATTTATATAGCTGACTTTGTAAAATACCGATAATACTTTGCAATGCATTTTTCCAATAGAACAAGAATCAAAGAATTTCTCCACAAACTTGAAGTCCTAATATAAAACAAAAATAACAACTTTAAGAACTGGGTATCTATGTATAGTCTGCTCAGTTTCAAAAATATATTTTATGGAAAAAAATACGTAAATGGGATTTTCCATGTTTTCATAAACTCATTTTCATTTGTGCTGTTACAATTAGGATACCAATACTTCTAATTTCTAAAAATAAAGGAATGGTTCTAAAATAAAAGGCATTCATATTCTTACAAAATCATGAAATGAATTTTGTCATTAATTGTAGTACGCACCCCAGGATTTACATTATATGGGTATATAGATATGCCCTCCCTAACTTGCTATATTTTTAGGCTTTTCTTGTCTCTTCTATTTATTAACATATTTTTATTTAAATTCAGTACTGCAGATATATTCTTGCTAATGTTTTTTATTATTATCTAATGGACGGCAAATGGACGATTCACATGAAATTTGATACGGCTTTGGCAATTTTATGTAACATTATACATATATTCCTCCCAAGCCAAATAAAAGCACTTTAGCACAAATTCTCACTCAATATCTCAAGTAGGGTGGAGCAAAGACAAAGGCCGATTGACACGAAACTCGATACTGCTGGAGTGATTTTGATGAAACTTTGGTACGCATATTCCTTTTTAACTGATATGAAGCACTATTGAGAGTAAATAGGCCCTAAGCCAGTCCTTCAGGGTAGGTTGGAGCAATGTCTCTTAAATACACGTAAAAAAATGGATGCATGAAATGAAGCATAACTCGCAGGTTTCAACATGTCGAACTAAAAATATGGAGTGGTTAATTTTTCTAAACAACTCCTTAGGATGATAACAACCGATAAGATATGGAGAAATGTTTATTTAGAACGGCTGGAGCAATTTTGGAGAAACATGTTTTATCAGTTGATTGTTAAAATATTATTTTAAAAATGACCCCATAATTGTTCACTAACAACAAAAACGAATACTGTATTGAGAAACGGGCCTTATCTTGCACTCTTCTGGTTTAGGTGGAGGTCAGTCATTGAAATGCATTGACCAAATGGACCAATTAGCATGAAAGTTTTATGGTCAGGGTTCCTAAAATAGTAAGATGCCCCCAACAATTGGTTAATAATGCAAGAAATATATGCAATATTGTAAACTATGATATCAGATAAATGAAACAAAATTTTTTTTATTAATTTATGGATCTTTTTATAAAAAAAAATTGATTCTCGCAGTAAAATAACATTAATACCATTGTTGTTTATAAATAATAATTCAGTTTCCGGTCATACAAAAGATTTTGACCTGAAAAAAACCGGGCAACGCCGGGTACTCTGCTAGTATCATAATAAATCAATAATTGGTACATTATAATTTTTTTCTCAAGCAGTCAGAAAGCAATATGTATGCGGCATTTAATGGCCAACTGATAAAAGTTCATAATAATTAAAAACTTTTTGTCGTGTAAATTATGAATAACAACTATAGTGTAATTTAATTAAATGGCATTTTTCTCTTTGGCAGATAAGAATCATGATCTGGAATGTTGTAAATAGGCTTTATCATGTAATTCAAGGGTTTCAAACTCAAATGCTAATGCAGGCGAAATAAACAAGATCTCAGTTTATGTGGGCTGTAAAAAAGGCTTTAATTTTTATAAAAACATGGGTTTATTTTTTTTAAAAACCATATAAAGAAAAATGAAAATGGTTCAATTAATTAACGGCTAACAGTTAATCTTTTATTCCTGACACTTGGCATCTCTTATCTGCTACCATCTTTCCTTCTTCAATGTATATCTTGTCTGCAGTGATTAATTTCAAAATTGATTCATTGTGAATATCAGTAATTCTGGATCTGACAGAAGACTTATTTCCTTTCATAAGTGAAAATAATTGTTCACACCCATAAGTACTTCCAAGCAAGTAAATAATTTCATATGCCAAATTTTGAGTGTTTTAAAACCTTTCTAGTAAATGTTCATAGAATTCGGTCTGCCCAAATTCTACCTCTTACTTCACTTTATTCGAACTATGATACCCAGCAAAACAGCAGTAGAATACTAATGGTGTAATAGGTATTATTTTATTATTAACTCCTACAATAAGTATTCTCTATATTATAGTAACTATTCTCTGCTATTGTAAGGGGAATTGGTGCATTAATATAACATGACTAGTAATTGATTATTAGTGAAAGTTTTGGTTCATTATTAATAATTATGTATAATGGTAGGATATCATTGTTGTTTTGTATTTATAAGCTTATGTTGTCATCCATATTTTTGAGAATGCGCGTAATGTTGTTAACTTTAAATTTGTGCTAAAAGTTCTGTAGAAAATACTTTGAAAATATAGTTTACGCTTTTTATAGTAAAGAGTTTGTGTTTTTCATTTTGATTCGAAATCAGAGTGTAACATATGGCGTATGTCGACAAGATGTGTCCGCATAACGAGTTATTTCTATTATTGTATTTCTGTGCTGATTCTTTTTGTGTTTGGAGTTGCTGATTTCAAGTAATAAATTCGAGTTCATCTTTTTTAGTTATGGAAACATTAAAAAAGATTAGGACGCAGCATAGAAGGCTGTTTACAAAAACTTGTAACAAGTATGAAGCAACGCTTGATATTGAAGAAAAAATTTTGAAACTTAAATTTGTTGGAGAAAAAGCAGCGTTAATGATAAATTCTGAAAGAAATGTTAAACAGTTGCTATTTTCAGAGATTGACGAAGAGAGTGAAATCGAAAGAGAAATGAATGAGTCGGAAATGTACATTGATTGTTGGCGAAGTTTGGAGATAAAACTTAAACAACTTGCAACATCGAAGGAAGAGGACGCAAGTTTTTGACTGTGTGAAATCGGGTGCTCAAAAATTTGAACAACTGTTTTCCGCTCATGCAGTTGCATCAATCGCAGAATTATGTTGAATTACGCTGGAGAATTTTTCGCCTATAAAACTGTTTGAATTTACAAAGATTGATTTCATGTCATTTAAATGAAAAAGTAATTTGACTAGTTTCCTGAATTTAAACTGAAATCGTTACTCGTTGCATGAAAACTATTAAGATGTTTCTTTGAAAGAAAATAAATTAAATATTTGCTTAATTAGTGATTGTATGTGTATAAGCTAACGTAAGTTTCATCTTAAGCAATCAATAAAACATTCTTAATTTCCTGAATTTTAACTCAATATATTGCTATTTGACAATGATTTTTTTCTTTTAAAATCAAATATTTATGCATGAAAATGTTTTATTCAATTGTGTAATATTTTCCTTTCCGATTAATTTAATAATTAATCACCATAATTTGATAGTTCTGAATCATGTATACGGGTAATAATTGCAAAGACGAATATTCAGATTTTTTTTAGCTGTTGCTTTCAAAATATATGGATTGATTTGGTGAATATAGTGATGATGTCTAGTGACAATTCCCATAGAATTGCTTTTAAAATAATAACTAAACTTTCCTTTGGGTTATGTTTCTGAGACCACATATATTATTATGAAGGTAAGTTTTGAATTTTTATAATATGTTGCAAAAAAAAAAAACCACCAGCAGTAATGCTGGGTTATTTTTTATTGATATTTAATTCCTATTCTGAAATTTGAGTTTTATACAAATAGTTCATTAGCATCTCATATCTAAAAATTCTTGGGAACAATGAATTTAACAAATTCTAAATTTAAACTGAATGAATTAACAGTTATTAATTTGAACGCAAATAATCAAAAATCCCAACAAATGGGATTTGAATAATATTGTTATAATTAATTATTGATGTCACTTGTACATATTTTAGAATTGATAATATATTTACATGAAATATATACTTGAATTTTAAACATAAGAGTCAGCATATGATCTACAATTAAGACTACGCAATTTAAAAAGAAATTTAAATTATTTCAACTTTATGAAACTTAATTCTCTCAATGCAAATATATATATTTCTATATTAAACAAATTTTGTAAAAATACCTGTGGAGGCATTTTATGATTTGGACTAAATCAAAAAAAAAAAAATCATTCTTAGCTTCCTGCATCAATCAGGAATTAATTATAATATTTGAAACTATCCAAAAATTAGAGTATGAAGTAACATTAAAATTCTGCTAGTATCCGAACAATATCTGCTTAAGTGCAGTTGGGGCCTATAGGCAGTACAAGTTTCAGGCCCTCCCCAGTGTCCCAAACCAGGTATTTTTAATTGATTTTTATTAAATCTCTAAATCAGAAGTTTTCATATTACAAATATTATTACAAACTGAAATATCAAAAATTAAATTGCAACTCAGCTTTGTTTCCATATCTTGAATGCAAAAAAATAAATAAAAGTAATTTTAAACAAAATGGATAAGAAATTTACAAAAATTGTTAAATGCAATCTAAATACTAAATGCAACCACACTTATTTGCAAGTAATTCTGGAAATATATATAAAAAAAAATCCCTAGAATAATGTTCTGAAATTTAAGTGATACTTTTTATTTTAATTTGAGTAAGTGTGAGTACACAGTTCTTATAAATGAAATGTAAGCAAATTATCCTGAAAATAATGATAAAAAAATCTAGTGACCTTGTGGTCATCAGATAATAAATTCCAAAGTTGCATGCAATTCTATACATGGGATGGTGCTACATCATGTTTTATAAATTGTATTTAAATTTAAAAAAAATTGCTTATATTTGTATGTAAACAAAACATAAGCCATTTTTATGAATTTCAAAACTTATTTTGTTGTTCCAGGATAGGTCATTTTGTTTTAAGAACTTATTTATTTGGTAATACTATGCACTTGCATTGTAAAATTAATTCAATATTCTTTTCTTATATTGCTGTATTATCCATTTCCATGATTTCACTCATTGCTATGAAGTAAGTTTTTTGAATTGAACTTTTTTTTATGTCTTTCTATCTATTAATAGTTGCAGTTTTAAAAAGACAATGAAAACCTGTTTCCATGTCAGTTTTCATTATATATTGTTTATTTAAAATTGCAGGGATGTATATTTTAAACTTCAGTGTTGCTGAATTGCTTCCCTCTTTCTGTTTCTTTCATAACAGTTTTACAGGAATCACTTGTTATTTAATTTGAATCATAAAAAACTACAACAGTATAAAAAATTAATTCCAATTGTTCACGAATTAAAAAAAAATCGGAATGTAAAAAAATAGTGTTCTTTTAGTGAGTGAAAAACGTTTTGAAAAAAATATATAATATTTTCTGAGATATCGTCAAAAGTTCCTAAAATTCATTTAACATGAGAAAGGCCATTTTTCAAAACCCTATAACTCTCGAAATTTTAATCAAAACTCTATAAAAAGTTTTGAGGAGGCTAATTTCATGGATGGGAGTCGATTCAGCGAAAACAATTGATAGTCGCAATGAGAAAATTCCGAGATAGATGTTAATTAATCTGAAATGTTAATTTTTTATCTGAATAAACCTGTCCGCTTGAGCCATTAACATGAACACTAGTTTTGTGGAGACCCGATAGTAAATACCAGAGTTATAGAGGTGTCCCATTTTTTTCTGACGACTGTACCTAGCCACTTATGTGGGTAGACTGCTAGGAATGAAGGGAAGGAGTCACTTTCTTGGGTTTGGAGTTAAGGGTGATTACTGTCCCCAGGGGTGACTCTCAGCGTATAGGTCCCGATTAGAACCAAGGCAAGCGACGAGTCTGGAGATGTCCAGAGCCGGTGGTTACCTTCCCTTGTTGGCTCCGTGGTAGTCGGTGCCTTAGGGCCTGAATTCTTATTCATGTCATATGGGCTCTCATTTTCCACCTCATGATATGATTTCTGATTGTAAATTCTTTGTAATAAGAACACCAAATTCGCTTCATAATGTGTCGGCGTTTTTAGTTAGTAAACTTATTTCTTCTACAGTTGGAGAAGTCAAAGAAGTAAGAAATTACATTCCGGTGATCTTCTGGTTTAAACGGCTACTACTCTTCAGTCTTCAGTACTTCAGAAACTGACACAGTTGTAAACATTACTTATAACAACTTCCTTACATAAGGGATTGAATTTTTCTCGCGGAGTTATGTCTCAAAGGGAACTGCTCTCCCATTCGGAAGCAGAGTTAGTTCGAAATTTTTCAGCTCAAATGGTCTGTGCAGCCCGCCGTATAAATATCAGGCGCGATGGCAAATTACTGCCTACACAGCATGTAGTTTTGACATTTAGAACACCTCAATTGCCGAAATCTATGAAGGCTGGATATCTAAAGTGCAATGTCCGTCCGTACGTTTCTAACCCACTGAGTTGCTTCCAATGCCACAAGTATGGGCATTCGCAGTTAGCATGTCGAGGAACAACACCCACTTGTGCCAAATGCGTCTCTACTGATCATGAAACGAATACCCGTGAGGCAAACAGTTTTAAACGCGTCAACTGTAATGGAGCACACTCTGTTTACTCTCGTTACTGTTCGAAATGGCTCCAAGAAAAAGAAATACAAAGCGTCAAGACTAAACAAAATATCTCATTCGCTCAAGCACGGAGGATTGTTGTAGAAAGAACGCCAAAAGTAGGCCTATCTTACTCTTCTGCCACTAAAAGTCAAACAACATTTTCCAGTTCCCAGACAGATTCCTAAATCACGAAAGTATATGTTCCTCCCTCAAAACATATTACAGTATCAGTCAGTTCTGCCATTAATTCGTCTGAAGATTCTCAAAAGTCATCTAGTAGTCCTGCTAGTAATTTCCTCTCTAAACCTTCTACCAGCTTTACATCAAATAAAGACTTTCCAAAGAAATTTAAACCAAGTAATACTTTGTCCATATCCTGCAGAAGAGGTTCTATCCATTAATGTGTCCTTTTCAGATTTATCCGAAATGGATCTCGAATCCAACGATTTTACTACAGGTTAAGAAAAGAATCTAAAAATAAGCGCTCATTCTTATGGCCATACTTATTTCATGGAACTGTTGTGGTTTCAGCAACAAACTGTTCCAAATAAAAGACTTCATTAATGAATTTCACCTTGTCTGCATGGCATTTCAAGAGACATATTTGAAACCAGGCGACCAAACAGAAATCAAACATTATTGTTTAGTTCGAAGAGATGGTAACTCTGGTCGAGCTTCAGGAAGAGTCGTCCGCCTCGTCTCCCATGAACACCCTTCTTCAATTTTGCAGGCAGTTGCAATTCGTATTGCAGTACCACGTTTAGTTGCGGAGCCAAAATTTTACAGTGGACATGGTGCAGTACCCAGATCTCAATGTTGTAATTAATAATGTGACTGCTTCAATACTCAGAGCGGTGGATGAAACTATCTCCAAACCTAGTACTAAATTTCCTAAGCTTAGAAAACCGTGGTGGAACAAATGGCGTACGGAAACACGTAAAAATTAACAAATAGCATGGAATAAATTCAGAAGACTCCTTACTGTTCGTAATCATATTGCATTTCAAAGAGCTAAGTCCATACTCGCCGTACTCGACGCCAAGCTCAAAGAGAATATAGGATTAAACTTATTTCCAACATTAATTCATCTATTTCAGTGACGGATATCTGTAACCTTGTCAAAAAGGCGTGTGGAATTTATCCTGACTATCCGCTTTCATATTTATGAAAGGATGGTCAAGAAATTCATGGTTTGAAGGAAATGGCTGATGTTTTGGCGGAGGCTTTTCCTTCTGTATGCGGAGCGCAAAACTATACAGAACCTTTTATGTCATATAAAAACAGAGAAGAAAGAATCCCTCTTCGTTTTCGCACAAAAATATTCTTGCATACATTGCCTATTTAACTATTGGAGAATTACGTAAAGCCTTATCGACAACCAAGCAAACTTCACTCTGCCCAGATGGCATAACTTATTCTATGATATCGCATTTGTCGGATGGCTCTCATGTTAACATTCTGTATATATTTAACAAAATACGGAAAGAGCCGGCATTCATTCCATTTTTTTTCGGCCAAATGGAAATATGCCACTGTTATCTCGATACCGAAGCCTGGCAAAGACCCTCAAAATCCTCTCAATTATTGGCCGATTGCACGTGTAAATTGCGTAAAAAGATTGTAAATGCCCGTCTGACATACATCTTGGAAAAAAATGGATCCATTACGGGATTTCAGAGTGGTTTTAGGAAAGGTTGCTGTACAATGGATAATCTGATATTATTAGAAAGCGCCATTCGAACAACTTTTCTCAGACGTCACCATCTGGTTTCAATATTTTTTGATATAGAGAAGGCCTATGATCGAGATGGCGATGTGGAATCTTGAAAGATCTCTTTAACCTTGATTTTCGTTGGAATCTGCCTACTTTTATACAGACGTTTTCAGAACATCGTTATTTTAGTGTTCGACTGGGAAATACTTATTCCGATGTTTATTGACAAGACGAAGGCGTACCACAGGGTTCAGTTTTAAGTGTTACCCTGCTCATTTAACAAATTAACCCGATTTTATCAGTCTTACGCACTACGTAAATGGATGCTGAATATTTGGCAAAATGATTGGAATCGGGCAGTGGATAATAAACTTCATGAAGTAAAACCTATTGTTACACAATGTACATCGTCCTTAAACCGGAAATATGAAGTCATTTTGACTCGCCTGCGCATTGGCCACTCACATCTTACACACAGATACTTACTGTTTGGAGAATCTCCACCAGTCTGCATTATGTAATGTCCCTCTTACCATACGAGATGTTTTAATCGATTGTTATAATTTTAACAGAGTCCGTTTAAAATATTTTCATACTGTTGATTTAACTTGTCTTTTCTGCTTGGATAGAAACCTTATGTTAATTTATTAATGTTCTTAAAAGACATTGATATTTTTTAATGATATTTGAATTAACAATTTTACCTTTACTCTACTAGTTCTTAGCACAAATTTTATTGATTCAGTATTTAGATTTTATATTAAAACCTTGTTTCGGCGCAGCTTATCCTAGAAAAGATTTTGCGCCAGTTATAATTCACGTCATCATCATCAACAACAACAACTCCGAAAACTGCCGCCGTTCATTTTTGCCGCAAACGTAATCTTCATTTTGATCTTGATCCTAAACTGAGTAATGAATCAATCCCATTTGTAAATGACATTAGATTCTTGGCATCACCTTTTATAAGAAATTCATTCCTACTTCACGTGAAACTGTTCAGGAGAAAGTGTGAAAAATCTGTAAATATTTTAAAAGTATTAGCCACGACAGCTTGGGGACCGGCATTCCATGCTAAAAATTTATTGAACAACAATACTTTTCAAGCTTGACTATGGCTGCCCGATTTATGGTTGTAATACGAAAAGTATTATCAAGAAGTTGGACCCAATTCATCACGCGGCTCTTAGGTTCTGTTCGGGAGCTTTTAGAACTTCACCAGTTAAAAGCCTGCACGTGGAATGTTTTGAGCTTTCTCTTTACTTAAGAAGACAATTTTATCACTCAACAATTATTTTAGAACTAACTGTGTGGCCCGGCGTTGAACGGCCTATCTCGAATAATGCGATATTCCCTGGCGGATAGAAGTGGGGTCACGTAAGGTCTCTGGATCCATATTTTTTCATATGCCCGCCTCCGTTTTCTCAACAAATATTGTCCCTTATTTTCCCCAATAAACGTAAATATCCTTTCAAATCTAGTCCTTTTATTATCTTATAACAGTAACGTTGCGAAGTAAAACACCGGAGACAAAAAAGAAGGAAAAAATGCAACCCCCCCGATTTTATCCGATGTTTCTAAATCAAAACATGGAAACTCGCTAAAAAAAGAAAAAAAGAAAATCTTTTATACAAACCAGCTTCCGTTAAATAAATAAAAAATTCAAGAACACCGGATGTGAAAGATTAAAAATAGGGGGGAAAAGAAAATTGTCTCTGTAAGATAGATGGCAGAACATGACCTTATATAACAGTAACGTTACGACATAAAAAACCATAAGAAAAAAAAAGAAAAGGATACAAGGAAACGATTTTCCCGATGTTTATAAATGAAAACACGGAAGCTTGCTAAAAAAGAAAAAATAAAACCTTTAATACAAAACAGCTTCCGCTAAATAAATAAAAAATTCAAGAACACCGTATGTAAAAGATTAATAATAGAGAAAAATTTGTCTCTGAACGATAGATGGCAGCGCGATATATTCATTCATTTTGACTTTTTAAATTAATATCTTTTTAACTAATTGTAATTTCGGAATTTAAATGGTCAAAATGGATTTCTTGGATTATTTCCCATGTTTTGGTACTTTCGGTGCGTTTCTGCGTTCAGTGGTTCACGAGAAGATAGCCGGACATACATAGATACATACATTTGTTTACTATCGAATTTTAATAGTGTAGATTAAATAAAATATGCATCATCCTTTTCATAATTTTAAACTTCGTCTATTTCTAGTTCGATTACAGGAAGCTAGGAAATCCTTCATTCCAGTATTTTTCTCTAGAGTCTTTAACCTCCTTTTCTATCTACAACCAACTCTACAGCCAATAAATAATTTCCCTCCTTAGAAAGTTTCCAATATACATCTCCTAAAACCATTTGAAAGCTTTACCTACGCCTCACAAGACCTAACAAATAACCGGGAAAAGCGCACATCTTACCCATTGCATGTCACAACTTTCTGTAGTAAAATCGTTCAAAAGTGCTAGTATCGGGTTTTTGATACGAACAGTACGTTCTTTATTCTTAACTGCTTTCGGTTGCCAATTTGTTCTCCATTACAGGCTATATTCTGTTTCGATCTGATTATTTTCAACCATTTTGTAACTTGAATTTGATTAAAGTGTCTCTGATTCGCGGTATTTTACTTAATTTTCGCTGTTCTAGAAATTTTTACTTACAGTCATCAATTAATTCTTCCATCTCGAACCCTCAATAATTTACGCCTGATTGTATTAATCCGAAATGTCCCGTTTTCATGTTCCAGGTCGACCAGTTTCACTACTATAACAATAAACCTTCTTAAAATGAAATATAATTTCAAAATTTTAATGGCAATAGATTTTGTAATTAATTTTGGGGTAATTATTACAGATATACTTGTATCTGAAAGCATTTCCGCTGAAAAAAGCAGCATTCACAAACTTTCGATTATTCTTCGCTATTCCAGAAATTTCTAACCACAATCATTCGTAAATTTCCACTTGCATGTACTAACCTGAAATAGGCCGCGGTGGCCTAATGGTAAGGTGTCGGCCTTGGAGCCAGAGGGCTCTAGGTTCAAAACCCGATTCTACTGCAGATCCGTCGTCTATTGACCATGCTGCGCCCTAAACCATACATAAGGGATCAAACGTCCTCCCGCTGGTGTGTTTTGGAAGTTTGGAGAGGGGGTGCCAGCTCAGGAGTTACCCTCATCATCTGACCGCGGTTCAAAATTACGAGGGCTGTCCCAGAATCAGGGTGTCTACCCACCTGGAAAAGTCATGGAACTTTGCATTTTTCTGGTGAAAACATGGAAAAATTTTTTAAGTAAAGAAATTCAATTTCAAAAGATTTATTTTCCTTTTCTTTCTCTTTAAAAATTTTTGTAAAAATTCTCCTGAAATGATTTTTTTTGTATGCTGATTGTATGCTGTTGTTTAACATTTTAAATTCCTTGATTTAATCAGCTTTAGTTAAAATACTGTAAAATATTTTATTTCTATTCTGCAAAATGTCAAGGAAAAGCTTGTTTAATCATGATTGGTGTGATAAGGAGCTTAACCATAAGTGGTCAACATGATTGGAATCTGTTGAAAAAAAATCCATGTTTTGCAAAATGTTCAGCCTGCAAGAAAATTTTCTCTTTAAGCAATATGGGGCGTCAGGCAATCATTAGCCATGAAAAAGGACCTAAACATCAGAAAAATATTAAATTTAAAAATTCTTCAGGTATGCAACTTTTTTTGGCAAATTTTATAAATAAATCTCAACCTACTGCTTCCGTGCCTGTGAGTAAAGAATCAGTGTCATCAACCAGTGCTTCAGTGCTTATGGAAACAGAGTCAGCTGAGAGTATTACTTCAACACTGGAATTTTTAGATGAAGGAAGTTTAAAGGAACTGTTAGTAGTTGTAGAAAAACAATCAACAAGTACTTCCTTAATGACCAAGTAACTAAAGCTGAAATAGTGTCTTGTCTTCGTACAGTTATGACACATTCCTCTTTTCGTTCAAATTCGGACTTGCCTGATATTTGTAAACTCATGTTTCCTGTCAGTGAGATAGCTAAAAAATTCAAAATGAAAAAAGATAAGACATCATATACAATTTGTTTTGGACCGGCACCTTTCTTTAAAAATGAATTATCAGCTGTTCTTTCCTCTTTTGAATCATATGTTATATGTTTGATGAACATTTAAACGAAGTTGTTCAGAAGGGTCAAATGGACATACATGTCAGATTTTGGCAAAAAAATGTGAACGCTCTTACAACACGATATTTAACATCAGTTTTTATTGGGCATTCTGATGCAATATCCTTACTGAATTCTCTAAAAAGTTGTATTTCATTCATCAGATATAAAAAAAAATACTCCAATTATCTATGGATGGTCCAAATGTTAATCATAAATTACATTCATTGCTACAAAATGATTTAAAAGAGTATGCTGACTCTAAATATCTTTTGGCCTCCACATTGTCCATGGTGCTTTTAAAACTGGACATAAAAGTACATCCTGGGGTATAAATAAATTTCTCTATGCTATCTTTAATTTTTTTAAACATTCACCAGCTAGACGTGCTGATTTTGTACGTTTGACAAACACGAATATTTTTCCACTGAAATTTGATTCCATTCAATGGCTACAGCTGTTGCGCGAAGGGCTTTAAATATTTTGCCGCACTTGAGAGTCTTTGTTCAAGAGGTGGTAGCTAAAAAGGCTGAACCAGACGCAAAGACTTATGGTACAGTCAATGTTAAAATGCAGTGAGCTTTTAGAAGCAAAATTAGGTTTCTTTATTTCAGTGGCATCAGAAGTACAGGGTTTTTATTGAAATTCCAGGCTGATAAGCCAATGGCACCTTTCCTGTATGAAGAAATGTATTTGATGCTTCACAGTTTAATGAAGAGTTTATTAAACATTGTGTTTTAGAGAAAAACAGTTCTGCGATGAAATTAATGAAAGTTGATGTCACCCAAAAGTGTAATCGTTTACCAATCACTGATGTGAACATTGGTTTTGCAGCAAGGCACAGCCTTAATGAAAGTAAAGCATCAGATACTGTAAAGACAAATTTTAAGAAAGAATGCCTTTCATTTTTACAGAAAATGACTGAAATTAATAGAGAGAAATCCATTACGTTTTAAGCTTGTTAGAGGCATAAGCTGCCTGTCTCCAAACATTCTAATATCTGCTTCAAGTCCATCCTGTGTTCAGAAGACAGAAATAGCTTTGGATACTTTTGTGGATTACCATCAAATGACAGCAGTCACTGCTGATAAAGCGAAACCAGAATTTTGTAAATTTATTGCATCTCCTCATGTTAAAAAGGAAATGTTAGAATTCAAACATGAGAGTGAAAGACTAGATGTTTTCTATTCTTCATTGATGGATAAAAACACTAACTATCAAAACTTTTTCATGTTCGTAAAAAATGTTCTGATTATGTCACTTGGAAATGCAGCTGTTGAGAGAGGTTTCAGTATTAATAAAGCTATGCTGATTGAGAATATGCAAGAAAGGTCGGTAATTGCTTTGCGAACTGTTTATGATGCTGTTAGTAATTCTGGAGGTTTATTTAAGGTAGATATAACAAAACAAATGAAACTTGCCGCCAGAAATGCTCACAGTTACTATCATGAAGAACTAAAAGCAGAAAAACTTATTGAGAAAAAGTCCGAAGAATAAACATCTAAAAATAAGAGGGCTGCAGAGGAGAAAAAGAACTTAAAATGAAGAAAATGAAAATATAACAAGAAGCAGAGAAGCAAATAGCTGAACTTGATTTGATGGCTTTTGATAAAAGATCTGAGTTATTCATTTTTTCCTTGAGATTTTAATATATCCAGATATTCTTTTTGTTTATATAGATGTGATTATTAGATTCTGAAAGAACTGCAGCAGAGCAAAAATATTAATTTTGCCAAAATTATTTCATTAAAGTTAAATTTACCATTTTTTTCAATCTATTATTGTACTGAAATCTTAACCGGTACTCAGTTACTTGTTTTTTTTTCAGATAGAGGAAATCTATTTTTGTTAAAATACTTTGTTTTCTTTAACTTCAAGTTTTTTTCTAACAAATAGGTTATGGCTTAGGTTATTATGTTTGTATGTATAAGCCATACTATTTTCACATTTATAAATTTTTCAAGAACCAACTTGAACTCAAAATACATTTTCATGATGTTATCTTAAATGATTTGGTTGGGATCGAAATTGCATTTTCTTGTGACCAAAATATTTAAATTATAATGTAATTATAATTCTTATGATCATTCAAATTATAATGTAAAACATATTTAATTTTGCTCTGATTTACCTTTATCTGAAAAAAGATATTTTTTTATTGAAAATACCTTTTTTCTCTAAAAAGTTTAGAATCCTGGCTAGTGCATGTATATATGTCGTAGTTTGAGATCGAAGTAGTAGGTCCCGACTATTACCCATAGACTAAGGATTATAGTCATTAGAGGATTATATCAGAAGTCTATGCTATTACCCCTTGTGTGCATAAAATGGCTTTTGAGCGACTCGACCAGCCATTAAAAAAAGACACCTGGAAATTTTTTGCTTTTGGTCTGGAAAACCTGGAAAAGTCAGGGAAGTTTGAAATTTTTCTTGAGTAGACTCCTTGAAAATAGCCCTCGTGTTGCTTCAAAACGGGACGCTAATATAACTAAATTAAACTAACCTGAAACATCTCGTTTTCACATCCTATCTCAATCTCCTTGTAAAGACAGTAACAATGATATAAGTAAAGCCAAGAAAACCATAAAATTAATATAAATTAAAGAAATCTTGTAAAAGCATACTTTTATCGGTGTACTAAAACGAAAAAATCAATTATCAAAAAATCTAGTAGTCAAAGCAAAAATCATCGAAGCTTGAGGTGCTGAAATAAATACTCTAAGTAAAGTAGAATCATAATCACATATATAATATATTTTAATTTCAAATTAATGTTTAAGAATTTTCTTTCTTCTGATATTCCTTGTGGTTTACTTTCCTAATCGTATTGCTTTTGGTGTTATTGGATCAACGACAGGGAAAGAAAGAAATTATTTATGGTCGTAAGGATTGGACTGCTAAAAAGATAAATAGTTTCACGCAAAAATAAAGCTTGGAGAGTTTCTTTCGACCAAGTTATTGGAAGATTATATTTGCAATAGCAAAACAAATATTGTAGTGAGTAATGTAAGACAATCACCCCATCCTGTAAATTGACCGTTCGATCTATCTAAATTACCGGCCGTCGCTACAATAAAAACGGGCTCTGTGGCCGAATGCATAATATCCCCCATCCCCCATTATGCAACGACACATGCAACGACCCCTCCCCATTACAGAGGTACGGCCGGTCATCGGCTATGGCCCTTAAGAACAGCACCACCATTGTTTGATCAGGGAAGCGAGACCCCCCTTATTTATCCGGCGGCTTCTCATCCCCATATTTGAGGTGCACCCCACCCTCGGATGGAACTTGTGGAGAGTATAAGGTTATCTCATTTCTTTGCAGAGACTCATTCAAGATCCGGGAATATCCACTGCTTTTATCGATCACAACTTTCTTGTGTCTGGACAAAGTTACTTGGCGAATGACGCCGACTTCGGTTTTATTGAATCAAAAACTAGGAAATAAGAATTTATTTATGGCCAAAAGTCGAAGGTCTCTATGCTCAATTGCAACTTGATGGATAGTTAAAAAACCAAACCTGGATCGTGCAAATCTCTACCTGCAAATTTTAGAGACTTTAAACTTTTAAGAAAATGCTATTTATAAGAAACTTAATTTTTTTCTCTAAAAGGACCAGCAAGAGGCTGGAAAAAATATTAAGAATGTTCCTAATTTTTGTTGATAACAAATTTACCTTTGTACTGTTCGATCTTTCACAGATAACATTTAATTTTTTTTTCATGTAATTTGAATTCTCTTTGAAGTAAGGATTTTCTTAGATAACCTTTTTTTTACCGTGTGGCATAATTTATAGAATAATTACTTCAGCACAATTTGTTCCATTCAATCAATAAATAAGTGCATTTAAATTTCTTACGAGAAAAGATAGTTTGACGTAATCTTTTTGTTACCTTGCATAAAATCTCATCGTAATTGGCTTCATTAAAATCAATAAATAAGTGCATTATTGCATTGTGAAATTTTGAAATGGGAAAGGAAATCGAATGAGTTACCAAATAGTATCGTCGACGCAAATAAAGATAATGACTTGCATTCGAGGAAAATTGATTTCACCAAGAATAAAAAAGCGAAAACAGAGTTGAAGAAAGCAGCTCGGATGGCCTTTAATTTCTTAATCCCCAAAAATAATGAATTTCTCAATGACACAGTACGAGAGCCTTCCAGGTGCATATAAATACGAGGCACAAGAGTGAAATCGCCAGTACATTGTTTTGTTTCTTGAAGACACAACCTGACAACATGAGTAACTACGGGCAGCAGGAGACAACTAAGTGTATTGTTAGTAAGTAAACAGCATTTGTTAATATTGAAAATTTCATTCTTTGATGCGTCTTTAAAAGCTGGATTTCATTACATTTTATTAAAATCAATTAATGCGACTATTGTGTTTAGCATTTCAATCCAACAAGTAAAAATTTCCAGATTATTTACTTGTTACTGTTATATATCAGATTTTAATTGTAGTTTTGGTTTATAGTATTTCATGAACTTTCTTAAATTGTTTATCACATTTTTACTTTTTGTTTTGACCATATGCAGTTTTAAATATTAGATATTGTTTTTATTACTATTCTATGCATCTCTTCACCTAACTGTATGAGTCACAGATGCTACGGTGATCCAGCCATGGATTGTATTGTTGAGAGTTTTACAGTGCTTTAAAAATTGTCGGCGGATGGTTCTGAAGTAAATTACATTGAATTTTTTTCAATGTTGGTTAGATACACGCTTCAAATTAGAGACATTGGCGAAATGTGCCTGTAAAATTAAAAATTCCATATGCTGAGTTACCGACATTATTAGGTATTTCTGAGAAAACAGGCCCCAAAGTTGATTAGCTGAATTTAAAATAACAATGGACTTCTAATTATTCTTGTTGCCTGATGGATGCAAATTGAACCATGGACTTGAATTATTATTATACAGAAAATATAACATTTCTGTACTATGATGGCAGCGTTAGTGAAAGATGGACAAAACATGGACTTGGTTCACTTTAACCTCTGAACCCTCCATATGTTAGAATAAATCCAAATACTTCGGCTATAAAAAATACTTTTAAATAATATATTCAATTATTATGTATTTTATTATTATAATATATTTAATAGTGTATTCAATTTTTAAACTAATCGAAGTTGCACGTTATAAAAACTAGCATATGTTAAAATAATTTCAAAAACTTGCGGCAATAAAAAATGCTTTTAAATGATGTATTCAATTATTTTATATTTAACTATTGTATATTTCATTATTATAACATATTTCATAATATATTCAATTTTTTTAATTAATTACAAATTTCACTTTTTATAGCCTAGCATGTATTAGAATAAATTATAAAACTTGCGGCTGTAAACTGTTTTTAAATAATATATTCAATTATTGTATATTTGTTTATTATATATTTCATTGTTATATTATATTTAATTATATATTCAATTATTATATATTTGATTATTATATATTTTATCAATATAATATATTCAATAATGCAGGTAATTTTTAAATTAGTAGAAAATTTAGCACTGTATAAACTAGACACTCTCATTAATTCGTGTGATTTGCCCTTCAAATATAAAAATTATGCTAATGACTTCACATACTTCGTTTATTTAAATTCTCCATAGAATTAATTAAATAAGCATAATTTTTCGGCCCAATGTTTTGTGTCAAGCAACACAAATGAGAAAAATGAACCGATTACTTCCATAAACCAAAGGATCCGAAAACCAAAATATTAACAAAAAATAACTCTGGTTCAGTTCATAAAATAGGAAAATATTGTTAACCCACGTAGTGAAATAACACGTCATCCTGATTAACATCTGCTAGGGTATACTTAAACGCTTAAAAATTTCCATTGCGATGCATCTGAAGTTTCAAAATGTCCTGCAGATGATAACAAATTGTCCTGTTGTATCTGATCGGTATTTACATTTGATGAAAGAAATTTCGTACATTTTGATGAAAGAAATTTCGTGATACTTTCAAAAACTTAATGCATCTGATTCCAAAGATTTTATTAAGTAGATGTATAGCATGCCTACTTACATTCCCGAGAAAATCTTTAAAATATTTTATGAAAAAAGAAATTTTTTTTATACATATCCCTTAAAGTGCTGTATACTGGTTATTTATTATAATTACTTACTTATTTATTGAAATTATTATTTTTTAAATTATATTTTTTCACTTTATTTATTAAAATTAATAACTGTTTATTTATTACGTATTATTTATTTAAACTGTTAAATATTAAAAAGAAATCTTTACTGCCATTTCTAGCTTAAAAATTGTCGTTTTCTCTTGCTGTCATTTTTAGACCCAGTTTTTCTTAATTCAAATTTTTTGTTAAGTAAGGTTTCCATTCAACTTCAAATTAGCCTAGTTCCACTGTATATAAATGAAAGATCAGGCTTTATTTTAGATGAAAAGGCAGGCGTATTAATGCAGCAGTCCTTGAATTAAAAAATCTTTTATTTAGAAATCGTCATTTTTATCGTTGAGATAGATGATAGGATGCTTTTAACTTTTCAGATGATATTTAAGGTAAATCGAAGTCATCGCCATTGTTCAGAAAAGTGCGCTCGAAGGCAGCACGTCTTTCAAAGTGTGTTACATGGTTAGAAAAGAGAAAGTTGATTGGCGTCGAACCTTTTTGTACTCCCGAGAAACGGGAGAATCCCCGAACGCTTTAGAGCAGTTGAAACCATATCTCAGCGAGTTACAGTGACAGTTATTCTTACACTAGAGCTTAAGTAGAAATAATTTTATGAATTAAAAGTTAAGAAGCGTTTTTAAAATTAGGAAAATGTTAAATTATTTCATGTCTCATTTTCTGTAATATCTGCCGAGGTTTCAAGCTAAGTTCTTCATCGTCTTTCGATGACCTTTTATTTCCATTTTGTAATGATCCCGATATCTATATTACTGATCTTTTGCTGAACTTCTGACTACCTCACAGAATGATTTCAGACCAGGTAACGCACCACTTCATGAATCAAAACATAAAACACCTGGTTCAGCTCACAAAATAACCCATATTATAAAATAACACGTCTTCTGCAAATGGTCTAGAAAGGCTTACTTACTCTCTTAAAATTTCTCTGTGATCCATCTGAAGTTTCTTACGGTGATTGTAAATTATCCTATTAGCCCAGTGAATAAAAGTCTTGAAAGGGAAAAAATTTACATAAATCTGAATTTTACCCCATTGATAGACCCCTGCCAGAGGAGCATTTTTACAAAAGTCCCCAAAAATTTTCTTGTGCTTTCCTCCCAACCCCCCTCAAAAGTCCAAAATGGCAATGTTTACAAAGCAGCCAGTATCTCTGCTTCTAATTAACGGATCAAGTTCAACTTTTTATTTTGTCTTGTTCGTTATTAAATGGGATACAAGAATAGTTAGCTTCATATTTGCGTTAAATCAACCAGTTTTTTTTCTTGAATGGTTACTCATGTAATTTCCGAATGAAGTGGTTGTAAAAGGATTGCATCTACTGCAAGATGTAACATAGATTAATGGGATTTTGGCAATAAAATTTGTATCTTTAAGCTGGGTTTACCGAGGAAACAACAATATGATATAAAACAATATACATTCCGGAACCTTCTTTCTCCCCTCCCCCAGAGTTAGCATCGCTCATAAATGTATAAAAACTTATATCAGTAGACATACAAAAAAAATATTGCGTAAAATTCAAAATTTTCTAAGTAAAAAGCCTTCCTCATATTTTCTTAAATTAAAAAAACCTGGTTGGTTTAAGTCAAATATGAAGTTAACTATTCTTGTAGCCCATTTAATAATGGACAAGATAAAAAAATGTTGAACTTGATCCGATAATTAGAAGCAGAGATACTGGCTGTTTTGAAAACATTGCCATTTTGGACCTTTGAGGGGGCAGGGGGGAAAGCACAAGGGAGATTTTTGGGGACTTTTGTAAAAATGCTAAAATGGTAGGGGTCTATCAATGGGGTAAAATTCAGCTTTACGCAAATTTGTTCCCAATTTGACTTTTTTTGTGTCTTTATTGACTGGGCTATATAGTAAGTATCTGGTTGTGGTGTTATTGTATTTTTTGATGAGGGAAAGTTCTTTTTCTGTTTAAAGCAAAGTAGCCCAAAATATTGCTCAGAACGTATCCTATACTCAACTGAAAAGATTTTCTTTCTATAATTCGTGGCAGTAGAGGCAGATGAACCGCCTGAATTTACTTTAGTCATCAATATCAACATAAAGTGGCGTTTTCTCTCTCTATGCCATTTTGAGCCATATGGTATTCAATCCATATGCATATTTCATTTTATGTAATTTCAGTAGAGGGTTCAAAGTGAGTGTTTTATCATTTTGTGATGAACTTTTACTTCTTTTTTTTTAAATTTTCCTATATTATATTTTTTATCTCTCGGTGAATTTCAGAAATTCAGTAGGATAGCGCGACGCTTCATCAAAAGAAGAGGGAAAAAATGATAGGTTCACAAAATACCCTTTAATAAATGGGTATTTTAAAATCTTTCTTTGTAACTTTCCGCAACTTGGTATGCATTTAAGTACATATGTTTTTAATTTATAGTATAATTATACAATTGTCTGAAGTTAAATATATCTTAGATCATCTCAGAACAGGAGCGGGGCAATTCCCCCCCCCCCTTCCGTCGTCGAGGAATGAAGACTTTCGTCGGCAAAATTCTTTACCGTTTCGGGAGATGTGGAGAGCTGGGTATCAAGAAATCTAATAATTCAAATCCCATCTTTTAGTTATTGTTTAGTAAACGGTCGAGATAAGCTATTTATGTCCGAATTTGACGTCTCATTAACGTTAAATCAACAGAATGACAGATATCTGTTTCACTTGTCGTCCATTCGTCTTGTAGTTCGCACCACATATGACCGAATAATCGACAAGGCGACTAGTGAATCCGACTGTTTGCCGACTGTTTTCGGTCGGTCGGCTAAGAGATCAACAAGACTGATGTAAATTTGTATGTTTTGTTACTTCGATTGCCTGTTTTGATCACTTGTCGGTGGAATTATGAGGGGAAACTAAAGTATTTGTATTATACAAGAAGTGTAGAGATGTACAGGGTGATTATAATTAAAGTTGCGCTTTCAAAAGGTTGTAATAAAACAACCACTGGTCAGAATGACCTGATATTTCATCTGAGTATACGTGAAGCAATGGGAGTTTGTTTTGCGAAAGAAAAAAAATAGTTCAAAAGTTGACCGATAGATGGCGCTGTACTCATGATAAGATGCTAAAAGAAGATTGCTTTAAAAGATATGCTAATTTTAAGATGCTAATTAAAAAACGTGGCATGCTGTTGTGTCACTCTTTGTTCAAAGCCCATCCACCACGACAAGGTGGTGCCACAGCGGATAGGAAAAAAAAATCGGTTTTTAATTGTCCCTAGGCCAAAAACCGTAGAAAAAGCAAAAACTGATGAAACAATTAAGAAAAGGAAGTCGGCTTCGACTTGCTTAAGAAATGTTCAATATGCTGTCCACCGTTTTCTCCTATGAGCTGAAAGCGCAAAACAGCATATTCCACAATAGATCGGAGTGTTTCAGTGGTGATATTGTGAATGTGTTGCGTAATGCGGTTTTTCAACTCAGCTAAGTTCGCAATCGGATCCCCGTACACAACATCTTTTAGGTAACCCCACAGCCAGAAGATGCAAGGGTTCAGGTCAGGTGATCGTGGCGGCCAGGCTGTTGGGAAATGGCGACTGATAGTTCTGTTATTTCCAAAATGCAGATTGAACAGCTGCTTCACTGGTGTTGCAATGTGCGGAGGAGCGCCATCTTGCATAAAAATTGTGCTATCCACACATCCGCGCTGTTGCAGTACTGGAATGAGCTGGTTGCGCAAAAGAGAGTCATAACGTGTCCCATTGACTGTACAGGTTACAGGACCCGAAGGACCAATCTCCTCGAAAAAGAAAGGGACAATGATAAATGCTGCCGTAAACCCGCACCACACAGTAACCTTTTGAGAATGAAGAGGCAATGGTTGCATTTGGAACGGATTCCCTCTTGCCCATATTCTGCAATTTTGAGTATTGACAGAACCTTGGAGGTGGAAATGGGCTTCGTCTGTCCACAAAATGTTCCATGGCCAAGTATTGTCCACTTCCATTCGAGCAAGAAATTGCAGGGCGAAAGTTTCTCGTTTTGGCAGGTCAGCAGGAACCAACTCCTGAATATGTGTAATTTTGAATGGATAGCATTGCAGGATGTTTCGTAAAAATTTACGAACCGTGCTGGCAGGCATTTCTAAAGTTCGAGAAATTCCCCGTGCACTGCACGTTCCCAAAGCACTGCTTGACGCTACCTGCAATGCTGTAACCACATCCTCCACTGACGTCGAAGCAATTGCTTTCCTCCCTCTGCCACATTTCACGTCGAATGAGCCCGACTCTTCGAATGTATCAATAATCTTCTTCAGACCGAATGCACTCATCGGACCAGAGACGCTTCTTAAACCCTTTAATGTCAGGAATTTCTTCAATGCAATTGCCGCACAGTCACCGACCGTCTTGTAAAAAGGCTTCACAAGCAGAGCCCGATCTTTCAATAATAGAATCATGATTACCTTCTCAGACGCAGAATAACAAGAACTGCATGATCCCCGCCTTTTTATCACAAGTGAATGCGCGGTGCGCATGTCACGTCTTTTAATTAGTATCTTAAAATTAGAATATCTTTTAAAGCAATCGTTTTTTAGCATCTTATCATTAGTACAGCGCCATCTATCGGTCAACTTTTGAACTATTTTTTTCTTTCGCAAAACAAATTCCCATCGCTGCACGTACACTCAGATGAAATATCAGGCCATTCTGACCAGTGTTTTTTTTTACAGCCTTCTGAAAGTTCAACTTTAATTATAATCACCCTGTACATCGGTCACTTCTCTCAACGACAATGTTTCTTCGGCGCCGAATTTTTCAGCCCACAGACATAATGTTAAAACAACTTCTGTCAACGGTCACTCAAATCCCTCTGAGTGGTCGGGTTAGTCGCCTGTTCAATTTCAATGAAATAAATTCCTTTCGTCTCTCCGACTACGGACCTTGTATTAAGAGAAAATGGAGGAAAGAAAGAACAAAAAATTCATATACTAAAAAATAACACCGGAAATCAAATCAAAATAAACTCTTTCCCAATGTGAAGAGGAAAGTGAATTTCGGCCTCTATCAGGGTTGGGTATTCAAGAGTTCATTTGTGTCTTTCTAGTCCTGATTCGAATTCTGACAAACAATCTGCTGCTATGGGTTGCGACCATCAGCGGATGAAACTTTCAACTAAACGACTTTAGAAAAAATACGTAGATGATATTATTGCCTTTTCTCAACAATTACCGACGAAACAGTTAGGTATATATAGGGTGTCCCAAAAAAGTGGAACAAGCGATTATTTCCTTAAATATTGATTTTAGACATATACTTCTAATTACAAAGTTTCATCAAATAGGGTAAGAATTTGTTTGAAAATACTTTGATAACCAAGGAGATTGATAATACAAAGTTACAAAAATTAAATTTTTATACTTCCCCCGTAGAGCAAAAATGTCAATTAGTAAAATGTTTCTTTTACATTCATCTACTCACATACAAAGTTGTACACTTCTATCTACAAAACTTACAGGTATATAAGAAGACAAAGTTTCTGACTTAGACCACTTTTCCATGCCTCTCACTGTTGTTTGATCCAGTCTTTCGACTTACATTTTAGGGATAATATACATATTTTAAAAAATTATTTAAAGGTCGGAATCAGGAAATAGCAATGTATTTGTTAACTCTTGTTAAATCTAAAAACCAGTGAAATAATGCATTAATTGAAGTATTTACAAAAATAGTTCATCTTAAGAACTTTCAAAAAATTGCAGCGTCTCTTCTATCCTAAGAAGATTCCTATCTCCCATCGCTTGCTTTCCAGGAAGCCTCAACAGATGGCGGTACTGATGCCTTCCCCGAGGAGACATCTTCCCGGCCAGCCGTGCAGGAAGCCGCCATTACTTGCCTCAAGTGACGTGGAACAATGACGCAAGATCTTGTATAGTTTTTCTTGGCGTTTATCGCCATTGGACGATACCCAGGACGAACTGGATATATAATGACTAGATATTGGAAATGAGACTGCTGATATGACCGGAGGCAGTGGATGCTGTATAAATATAATGTGTTGTCAATACAGAGTTAAACAACGAGTCTGTGTCTTTATTTAAGCTTAACGGAACGTGGTGAAGGTGAGGATTACGAAATCTAGGAATAATGTAGGAGTCGGACGATACCGAATTGAAGTTTAGTGTAACGCCTTAGTCCTCTCCATCAAAATATTCACGGTGACATATCAGCAGTGAGAATCATCTGCCCATAAACAAGCAGTGCTATAAAAATATTACTAGAATACAATTGAAATACAATTTTTCTAAAATAGCGTTACCTTCAAATAGTTCAAACTTGTAGTTGTAATTATCTGAATTGTATTTTAGATAATTACTGTCCATTTTTTCGCTTAGTTCCGTTTTAATAAGAGAAATCGAATATGTAGGAACCAGCCAAGTTCCCGCTGAGGCAACACGAAAGTGAATCCAAAACCTAAACACAGCCAATGGAAAAAAATCAAGAGCGCGAAGGCGAACCATGGGCGAGATTGAAAGGAGGGGGGCAAAGAAAATTAGTTGGTTTTTAGCGCAAAATAGGTGCATCCGAAAATCCAGTTCTGGCTAAGTTCTAAGACAGAAAGAATAGCTGTTCGCTTTCGTCCATTATGTCACTAAGTATTACGCAATGAGTGAATTTTTAGAGATTTTCAAAAATATTTGGTGTGCAGCCCCATCCTGTGTTTGCCTTACTTTTTCATTCATTTTTTGTCCTCTTTTCTCGTTTTTTTTAATCTTTTTTCGTTGGTAATGAACTCTCAGAGTGGAGAAGTAAGAAAATAAGAATAAAAACAAAAATACGAATTTTTAAAATAATTTTAGTTAGTTCTGCAACTTTGTCGACAAAAATGACGAGTCGCCACTGCTTTTAGGTAAAGCTTAATAATTAGCACAACGCTAAGAGCAAATAATTCCGCATTCTTGATCAATATTAGACTATTTTCCTGTTATACCTTAAATTTTTATTTTCTCAAGTTGTTCTTCCATTCTTTATCAAATCGATAGTTCCAAGTATCTGCCAATGAAACTGAGTAACAGTATGCGTCATTGGCAATTTTTTTTCCATCCATGATGATTGGATGATGTATTATTAGACAAATATTTGTATTTCGCAGTGTTTCTATGTTGAATAAATTTATATTTCTGCAAGAAACATCCCCATATAAATTTGTGATCAGTCTTTTTAAATTTAAAAATTAATATATCTCTGAAAGTTTTGCAGATAGAATCGTGAAACTTAGTTATACATAGATGAGTGTAAGAGGAACATTTTACTCATTGATACTTTTGTTCTATGGGGAACGTATAAAAATTTAATTTAATTAACTTTTTATATTCAACTTCCACAGAAGCCAAAGTGTTTTCACGCAAGTTCCTACCTTATTTGAAGAAAATTTATAGTTGGAAGTATATGTCTAAGCGCAATATTTAAGGAAATAAATGCTTATTCCACTTTTTTGGAAAACCCTGTATTTTTCCATTTAAAAAAAAATTGAAAAAGTGACCTCCGAAAGAGACACAAGCAGACACAAATTTTATCAAAAAATATATACTCGTATATAGAGAAATTTTCAGATTTAAGTACTTTTTTGGAAAATTCTTAAAATTCGCTTTATCAGAAATGACGAATTAGGACTTGTTTAAATACGTATTTTGTACTCCCACTTCTCCCACTCCCAAATATGATACCCCTTTAGAGCGACCAATTTTCCTTGGAACGGTGAGTGACCACTGTAGAAAATGCTTTGGTGTATTATATACTAGCCGCCTTCGCCGGCTAGTTTGTCCGCCAGGAATATAAATTCAATTAAATCTGTTATGCATAATTTCTTATTTTCATGGTTTACTTAACAGACTTAAAATAAACTCCGAAACTGTGATAGACACTTAACCCGTGTTCTTTTAGTAGCTTTTCAAGTGCATCTGCTCCGTTCATTGTCTACGTCAATGATGCGCAAACTATTTCCATTTCAGACCTCCTCAACCCTCTTTTTTGTGCAACATTTTTTCGCGACCCTTCTGGGGGTCACGACCACGTTTTTTGAAAAAAAAATTGTAGTCAAATAAATTTCTTTGAATTCAGCGACCCACAAAAATTTTTCTTGAGACCCACGGTTTGCGCACCACTGGTCTACGTGAACGTCTCTAATGCAACGCCGTACCGAGGGAGTGGCGAGATTGGCCCCCGCCAAGGGGTGTTCTTTATTCAAGTGTTATGTTCTTTATTCTTCAATTTCTATCACTGCTTGTTGTTCCGTCAGACTATTCTTACTGCACCGATATTATACAAATAGCTAATTATTCCAAAAATTTAATTATTACAATTGAATTCGCTAATTAATACTTAATTACTTTAACTAAATATAAAATTAATTATTGTGTCTTATTTTGAATTTACCTGAATTAGAAAAATTTTGCTTGCCTCCCTGTCTGAAAATTTCTGGCGCCGCCAGTGTCTCAGCATAATTGTTTTTAATTAAAATAATAATTGTATAGTTATCGTAAGTTAAATTCTACTACGCTCAAAATGTCCCGGAACTTATTTTATTACGGAAGAATGAGTACAGATACTCGTAGAACAAGTTTAATTGTTGTTTCCTTTGAAGTAACTGTACTATGCATTTTTGCCACAATTCATACAAAGATATAAATCCGGATTACAAGCCTCTTTTTACGACCTTCTCTAGTATCTTCATCTCAGTACTTCTTCGGATAATGAGGATCGTTGCTCCTAAAGCAAATTTTTCATCCGAGAAAAAGTCATATGGGGCGAGATCAGGGAAATAAGCTAGTTGTGGAATTCCTAGAATGTAATGTTTTGACAGCGGGGGGGGGGGGTGAGCCGGCGCCTTATCGTGATAGAGCATCCATGATTTGGCCTTCCCCGCGACGGGAAGTTTTGAATGCATGCAATCACGAGATACGCGTATGCGCTGTATGTATTTGAACTGGATGAAACCTGTTCTAACTAATCGGTCACATGATACTCTTCAATTTTTCTACGGGAAATGGCCTAATTCGTCTACCTTTGGAAAATATTTCGTAAGTTCCGGAACTTTTTGAATGTAGTAATATATCTTAGACTATCTTTAAAGAAAAACCCAGGTTTTTACTTAGAAATTGTATTTTATATAATATAATTGATTTAATTTAGATTATAACTGCGCAGTTATTTGCAGTTAAATTATATTGGACTATCTTTGGGGAAAGGCACTCAGGTATTTACTTAAAATTTGTATTTAATTTAATAGACCTAAATATATGTCTCGCGCTTCATATACTGTAAGCGCATTATATATGTATATTTTGGTACTTTTACTTCATAAAAAATAGCTAATCCTCTGAAACAAGATAATTTTGTGCCAAACGAATCTTAAAAATAAGTTTTTCTGGATGTATGCATGATATATTCATAGATAAAATATTCTTTTTTTTATTTTTGTTTTTGTCGTCAAAAAAAATTAGAAAAGGCGCATTGAGAAAAAGAATTTTTTTGCATTTTTTTTCCCGAATAACCCTTTTTATTTCACTTCACTCACATTTAAATTAGAATTTAGAATAGTATATGAAAAAAAAGAGTTAATTTGCCAATTTCAAATAAAATTATCAAAAATCCAAGTTTAAGTAGTATTTTGTTCCCTTTGGCTTTTTTTAGTAAATGTAGCTAAATTATTTTTGAAGAATTTTATACGGTAAATCTACTATTCATTTCAGACAGTAATTCTTCTATATAGTTAAGAAATCCAAATTTGCCTTAAATTGACACTTTTAATGTCTATTTGATATTAGAAATTACTGACTACAGTATCTAATGAATAAAAAATTTGAATTAAAGAAAAAATTTAGGACGAAGGTAGAATTTGGTATGTATTTAACTCAACTTTCTGAAAATTTCTCACAGTTAGTCTTTAAAATGAAAAGTTGTAAAACGCTGATAATTTCTTAAAAAAATTTTATCACTCTTGAAACACATTGCACTACTTACTGCTGCATTCATTTTTATATGAGTGATGGTCAAATTTAATACTACATAACCTTATAATGCGTTCTCTATAAATTGCTTTCTTTTCAGGAGTGGATCGATCAGAAAGAGTAAAACGCGCGTGGAGAATTTCTGAAGCTGTGAAAAATGGGCTTTACATTGTGAACTGGCTCTTCTTGGTAAGCAATATTGGCATACATCACAGCGACCACCCGAAAGGGTGTAAGGCTGCCGGAGAGAGAACCAATTCGCTAGTATTTATTTTAAATTTCTAAAAGCTTACAATCAACGCCAACATGACCGGAACTTGCTTACAGAATGTATGTAGATTTTTGCAATCAAAGAAAGAAAATAATAATATAGGAAAATTAGAAATTGTCCCATGCAGGGGCCAAGACTGGAAAAAGTGCAATTAAAATACATACACACGCACGCACAACAAAACGCACGCTCAAGAACATTTGTACAAAGCCCTGTGGTGCAATATATCTTCAGCCTATCTGTTTACAAACAGACAAAGGAAAAGCAAAACAATGTGAATCTATAAATAAGATGATGTCACTAAGATGCAAGATGTCACTAAGAGCGACATCTTGCTTATGTTGTACATATGGTAAGCAATATTTAAGATTGACACAAAAATAATATCGATGAATATCAAACTATTTTCAATAAATTACAGAAGCCATCCCAAAACAACTGTCAGTGGCGCTCATATTTCCAAACAGCATTAAGCTAGCCGGCAGCAACGTAGGCGAGTAGCTCTATTCGTTATGTAACCGTAACAACGTGCCAAACATGTGTCATCCACTAGCTTTTATTCAGCAACCGTATAAATAACGTGTGTTGATTTTTACATTTCAGATTTCTTGAGTTGTGAGTGCGAGTATAAAGACACTCTCCAGCCCAGAGCTCGCCCCATACGATTTCTGGTTAGTGCCGATATTACGCGTCGGCAACTTGCAAAATGTTGAGATCAATTACAGCTTTTTTCGATTCATTTTTCTGGAAGTAGAGCTTACAAATATTCCTTGTCTCTGTTTTGTTAGCATTCACCCTTTTTTAAGACCTGTAGACATTTGAGGCTAAATCAAACGAAATAAATCATTGAGGAACCGTAGAAAAAAAGATGTTAATCGTGGTTGATGACTCTGATCCCACTGTGTAACTAAATAATGATGAGCTGACTAGTTAAGGCTAATTATATGTGTGAAATGTTTCAGAGAAATTATGAATTTTTTTTTCACATCCTGAGAACGACAGTTTTCAAGGGAGCAGAAAATCCATTCACTTATCGATTATAACAGTGAAAATATTAATAAAATTTAGTGTGAAAGTTAATTAGAATGTATTGTTTAAAATATTTTGGGGAAATTTTATATTTCTAAACACTTTTATTTAACTTGACTTGTTTCATGATTGTAAAGATGGAATTTTGTAATCGATTTTTCCCTTATTTTCTAGTTTTTACTTGTGGATTGAAATTTTATACACTTGTGTATTCTCGATCACACTAAACTATATTAATATTTTCAGAGCTTAATTATCAGTTAACATTAATTAAATTAAATTTTGCTTCCGTACTAGGGCTGCCACCTGGTAGTGAGTTTGAGAAACAAAAGATCAAGACTTAAAAGTATAAAATGATTTAAATAAAAAATTTCTGTCATTTAGTACACTAATAATAGTGTGTTTAAAAAACTTTTTTAGTGAAATTTATTTAGCTTTCTTTAATGGAGTGAATTCATGCTTATGTGATACATGTCAAATACACCTCACTTATTTAATTTTGAAATCCATTGCATTAAAAGTTTGTTATAAAAAGTTTTTTATTCAAATTTATTTAAATTCCTTTAATGGAGTGAATTCATGCTTATGTGATACATGACATATGCACCTCACTTATTTAATTTTGAAATCCATCCACATCTTATCTCTTTCAGGAGGCAAAGAAACAAGGTAGCATAGTACAACGTAAAGTAATTTGTAATAGTTGTCATGCGCAGTTACTTTTATAATATGATTGTGACATTACGTGAATTACCTTCATTATGTTTTCATTTATAAGAAAGTTACTTCTTTTTAAAAATCATAAATTAATTATTTCCATGTATTATTTCTTTACAGGTTTCTAGCGCTATGACCTTAGTAATAGGTCTTTACCTATACTGGAAGTTTGAAGTCATTCAAATTTTAATGGATGTGGATTTCAATCCTGATCTTTATATTATTGGTCTGAGCATTTTTCTTTTCGTCATTGGATGCGTAGGATACGTCGCCATCCCGCATCAAAACATCCGTCTCTTTTACTGGGTAAATTATATACTCTTAACACCTACAAATTCAAATTTTTGTTCGGAGTTTTTAACTGTATTTTATTTAAGAGCGTTGTCAGGATAATTCAACACTGACCTGGTTGATACGTCCTTGATCACTAAACCGATTATGGAAATTTCCTATTAGAAATATTTCTGCTACAGTATATGTTATATATTTGAACTAGCAAAATTAATACACATCGTAAATTTCTCAGTCATACGTAGTTCTTGATATTTATTAGCGTGGAACTTCATTGTGGAACTTTAAAAATGTCATTTGAATTTTATGATTAATTTCAGTTTTTTAAATGGGATGGTACATCAATTAAATGTGCTTCTTCTGCTTCAGTACTTGCTGAGCTTGGTGGTGCTTATGATGCTTTACGTTCCGATTGGTTCAGCTGCCTTTGCGTTTTCTGTGGACGGTTACAAAAGCGGCCAAGAGGCCAAAGAAGTATGGATCGCGCTACACAATTACTTTGAACTCCCAATTTCCAGAAAGCTCATGGATGAAATTCAAAAAATGGTACTGATTTTTTTCTCTGTTTATAAGTTTTTTTAAGCGTGAGAAAATGCGATGGAAAATATATGTGATGCTCTTTCTCAACTATTTAAGTTTTCATCAAAATTTCATATAACTTTATTAACCAATTTAATCAATTATTATCATTATTTGATTATTACATCTTTTAACGTAACCAAGGTTTGTGCACATAGCCAATAAATAACTCAGATTATTAAAAACTTTCCCATGAAGTATATTGGAAAGATAATAAATAGGAAGTTGGAATATAAGTAGGATTTGACATGTAGATGAAATAAAATATATTTTGGACTGCCCCAATGACTAAATATTTTTTCCATTATTATAGAAAACACCATTGAAAACCATTACTGTCATTGGGAATGTTCTTCTACCGTTCTCTTCTGATCACTTTGATGTGCTGAAGTCGAGTTACAGCTATAAAATTGCGTGCAGCCAAATATAAATAATTTAAAACATTTTATAGGAATTATTTATACCAATTCAGGATAATGTCCCAGTCGGTGTAGTCGATTTCGGCAATTTACAAATCACTTTTAAATCCAGCGAGCTTCGCCATTATAAAGTTCGCAAGGAAATATGTTCGTAAGATTTTGCTGAAAGAAAAACATGTAGCAATCACTAGACAAAAAATTACCTTTGTAACAATCTTTTAATTTCTTGTTTAAATAGTTGCATTATAGTTAAGTTAACGTCCTATAGCTATTCGAGGACTATTTTGAGACGGACCTCGTAATTTTGAACCGTAGATAGACGGCGAGGACGACACCTGAACTGGCCTCCCGTCTCCAAACTTCCACAACACACCAGAGTGAGGGCATTTGACTTTGACGGATTTAACGAGCATCAGGCTCTTATACATAGTGGATCTTTTCTGGAATCAGTTTTCGAACCCGTGCGCCCATCCCAAAGCTGCAACTGCCACCGCGGCCTCTGGACACATCAAGATCACAGCGAAAAACACGGATTCCAGCTCACAAGACCTCGAGAAAAGCCAAAAGTTATGGAGTCTAATGTGCAGAATCAACACTTGGAAAGAGCTCGCGATGTGGTTTTGCCACGAGCGCGCTTGGTTACAAAATTGTATGTATAGAAAGAATTTTGGGCAAAAATCGCGTCGTGGCGGTACGATAAAAGTACTCGAGTTAGCAAGATTTGCTGCGACTGGCTTCTATTTAATTTCTTAAAATTGAAATTAGATGAAAAAGATAGAGTCGAAAATAATTCAAGCATGTACTAGCTGCGTTTAACAACTATTTTATTACATATGTATGCACAAAATTTCTAAGGAAATCTGCTTGATGGAAGCAGATAAATAATTAATATCGAAATATTAACCAAATACATATACATAAAGAAATAGCAGGCCAGATGAATGACTTCAATACAAGAAATTAAAGATTAGACCGGCTGAAAAATATAAAGCCAATGGGGAGGAGTCACACTTCTGATGTCGGAATTTGCCAGTATTTCATTGGCTTTTATTACGGTGTGATTCCAAAAATTATTATTCATTATATTTTTTGTTTTATTAATGCATTTACTTTTTCGGTTTTTTTTTACTGTTCAAAAGTTTCATACTAAAAAATTTCTCTTCATCTAAAGGATTTATTTTCTTCTTTATTGTAAATTTATTTCTAGCTCCAGTGTTGCGGAATAACTGATTACGGTTACAGAGACTGGAATCACAACTTTCATTTTGAATGTGATGTGAACAATTTTAGCCCGGAAAGATGCGCCGTACCTTCGTCTTGCTGCAAACTTCACAGGGTATTAAAGTGCATTATACGTATAAAGGTTTTTTAAAGCAGTTTATTTTCAAATTTACTGGAATAGGCACAAAATCACTCTGTAATCTGCGTGTTTCAGCGAATAAACTGACAAACTGCTCAATAAATTGAGAAATAACAAACTTTGAACACTCTTAGATTTCATGAAAGTTTAAAAGTACATATCCATAGTGACTTTAAATTTTCTGAAAATAAAATTGGAGAAACTGTCTACAGTAGAACTCCAGGTATCCGAATTAAACGGGGATTGAGCCGATTCGGATATGCACAAATTCGGATGATTGGGTAAAAGACGTCAGACATAGGAAAAAACTTTGCTTTAATTCACGAAATTAAGTTTAACAAACATAAGGTACAGAAAACTGTAAATGCTGTAAGATTTACATAAAAAAGAAACGACAAATTAAATTATGTGTAAAACTCTGACCGCGCTCATATTATGATTTTCCCAATTTTGACATTTTTCGGGTGTTTTTATTTGTAATCCCTCCAAAATTAGATTCGGAGATTGGATATTCGTATAATCGGACTTCTGCTGTATTAAATGCGGCAAATGCTAAAAATAGAAGAATATATCGTTAACAGTTCATTAGTAGATCATATACAAAGATTTGCAAACATCCAAAAATATTTTAGCCTAAATAGCTAAAAACTATAATTTTAATAAATTATAGTCATCTAAGCTATATTTTCAAATTTTCTTTGATGTTAGATTTTATTTTAAAGAAATGTTTTTATAAATTTGCGTTTTGTTTTCGTCATAAATGAGAAATTTCATTAACCGAAAACCTACTAAAAACGCAATCCACTTTCCGACATAGATTCGTTAAATATAATACAGTGAAACTTGGTTGATTCAAAGCTGATGGGGCCACAATAAAAATTGGATTTATCCAAAACTTCGAATTATGAAAAATTGGATTTAAAAATTAGTAAAGCAAAGGAAAACCATAATTTTGAAATTGAAAATGGCAATAAAGATTTATTTTTAACAGTTTTAGTAAATGATACATAATTAAAAAAATAAACACTAAATAATTTTAATAAATAAAGTTATAATAATTATAAATAGCATATTATTAATAACTTTAAAATAATTATTTCAATAAGGACATTATTTTAATACGCAAACAGTGTAGATATTTTGAATACAGCAATTCATCAATAAATCTTCAAAATTAACAGTATAATTTCCATCTAACCTATTCTAACTCTTAAAAAATGAAATATTGCTATTGCTCTTTTGATTGATTATATTGTACAGCAATGAAGTCCTAAAGTGAATTAAAGGCCTTAAAAATTACGGATGTATGAAAAAGGTAAAGATGCATTTAGCTAACAAAAACAGTACAGAAATAAAATAAATTTTTACAAATTTTCGTTCTGATTTTCATTTAACTCAAAAATTCAAATTACAGAAAATGTTTTAACATCATTTTAATTAAAGGGGCCAAACAGAAATTCGATTTACCAACAATTTCGACTTAAAAAACTGATAATTAGCCGAGTTCCACTATATATAAAAAATGCCTAGAAGTTACTGCTATAACAACTGTCCTGTTGTAGGGGAGAACTCCGTCCTAATAACAATGAGTAGAGAAGTTAAATTAAACTTTTGGCAAAAGAAATCTGTACGAATTTAGGATAATAAATTGTCTTCTGTCAAGTTCCACTATATAGAAAAATGAACCATTATTATCTAGAAGCTACTGCCATAGCAACTGTTCTGTTGGTCCTAACAATAATGAGTAGAGAGGTTAAATTAAGGTATTCGCCTACGTTGAGAACCCATTTTTGACCGAAAATCACAAATTTTTTTTAATGTCTTATCTGAAAGCCTATTGTTTTTAGTTTTCAAAACAGTTTTTATTTTACATCTATGCTGATCAGAAGTGAAATTATATACATTTTATTAGAACTTGACAGTTGAAAATGGAGTAGTAAATAATGCGATAAAGAAGCATTTTTCATTGTGTTTACTTAAGATATTTAAATTTTATTTAAGATATTTAAATTTTTGTTTTATACTATTTTTATATACCAGATATTATTTTTAAATATTTTCAGTGTGAATTTCTTTGTTTTCTATGACATTATTGCAAATTTAGGAAATTTTGAATCATTGCAGTATTTTGATTTTCCGTTAATGATGTAATTTTTGATAATAAACGTAGGAAAAATACATAAATTGGACTTATGATCAATATCAATCACTAAATGTATCTATAGATCAACTGATAGGCATTATAAAGTTACTTGACTGAAAAAAATATTCAAATCTATCGATGGCGGCTGAATGATAGAAAACGATAATGACACATAAGGCTCAAGAAAACGACTAAAAAAAATTCCTATCTGAAAATTTTTACAAATGTGCTAAGCTGGCAAAAAATAAGGACTCGCCTACAAAACTGGGGAGGTTTGAAGAAAAATTCTTTTTTCGTCTCATTGTAAATTAAAAACATAAACCTTAAACTCATTTTTCTCGAAATGTGACTTTTTGCAAAATTGTCATTTTTCAAACACGATAGCTAAAATTCAACTTAAGTATCCGTCTCAAATTTGGCATACATATTATTTATTATATTGTCTAGGAAATGAACCAAAATATAAGTGAAATAATGCTCCATTAAAAAGTTATGTAGCTTTTAAGGTTTGGAAAAAGACCAAAATTCTCTAAAAAGTCATGATTTTACACTAAAACTCTTATAATTTACATGTTTTTAGAGACATTGCAAAACTTTTGCTTCAGAACCTAGCCAATAGTTGAAGGATTATATATGCAAAAGGATTTATCATTCTGATCATTACTTTTTGAACGAGCGTGTTTGAAAAAATGTCAGATTTAGTGCAAAAAAATCTAAGTTTTTTCAAATATTTAAAAATATATTTAATTCATTTAACTTTTTTGTATGATTTATTAAGTCTTAACATAAATGTCATATAAAAATACAAAAATATTGCTTCAAATATCATTATTTAAAAAAAGGCCTCCGAACGTAGTCGGATACCTTAAACTTGTGACAAAAGAAAACTGGACAAATTTAGGATAATAAATTGTATTATGTCAAGTTCCACTTTTAAAAAAATTAACCATTATTACCTAGACGCTACTGCCATAGCAACTGTCCTGTTATAGAGAAGAACTCCGTCCTAATAACAATGAGTAGAGAGGTTAAATTAAATTTTTGACAAAAGAAATCTGTGCGAATTTAGGATTATAAATTGCTTGGATCCTTATCACAAATTATTTGCCTGTGTTCCTTATCGTAATCATGATTTCTCATCAATAGGTTTTGAAACTAAGTAATCTGACTTTCTTGTACAAAGTGGCCATAAAATAACGTGAGGTATTTTGGAGCTCGATTTTTAAAAAATCTGTTCATTCAAATGTAACTAAATTTGGTCTACATACTATTCCGATTATGGGATTTCGATTTAAGCAAAAAAAGTTTCCAATTTTCGCCATCAACTGTAATATGGCGCTGTGCACGCAGCTGGAGTAGTCAATTAGTCGAAAGAATTACAGAAAACACAATTTGCGACACAAATTTTATTTTGGAATCGTTGAATACATGAGGTTCGAAGAGTTTACACTATACAGAATAGCGAAATTTGCATGGGTAATTTCAATCGGAGCTGCGATTATTCAAAATGCACATTTTGACATCATTATGGATTTTAAACAATGCTTCGAAACTTTTTATTCCACAATTGCAGCAGTGTAGGTGGTTGCAATCTACCGTATTCATGCAAGATTGAGCACCTTTTCACATTGGATTATGGGTTTCGCAAGTTCTATATCAGCATTTTATAGACAAACGGCATAATTAGCCATACATTTCCTTGCAGGTTGCCACCGCGATCTCCGGATCTCACTCTCTGCGATTTTTTGTTGTAAAGTCATCTGAAAAGTGTGGTTTACAAAGGGAACGTTGATAATCTAACCACCTTGAAGGATTGCGTAATGCTGCAAGTCCGACAAATTAACGTTGAATTGCTGTATTCTGGAGTAGAAAATGCACAAGAATGTATTTTTTTTGGCAAACTTGAGAGGTCCCCTCATTGAACTACATGTATCAACGATGCCAATATAACATTTGCAGTAAAAATTGTAATTTCTCCAATTCTTTCGATTAATTGACTAGACCTGTTACATGTACATGATATTGCAGTTAGCAGGCAGCGGAAGTTGGAACTTTTTTAACATAAATCGAAACCCCATGGTCAGAATGGTATGGAGTCCAAATTTAGTTGCATTTGACTGAACAATTTTGCAATCGAGCTCTAAGCACCAACGTTGTTTTATTACTAGCAATATGTTTGAAAAATTAGTCAATATGTTATTAAGTGTTAGAGAACATCATAAAAAGTTCAGTATATAGTTTAAATTTTGAATAAATCACTGACTTGGATCAGCAAAAGACCAAGAAAGCTGCTTAAGTAATCTTCACTGCAAATCACCATCCACATCAACTCTCATACTCCTTGAGCATGTGCTTCTCCTCCCTATTTGTACATACACTCCACGATCCAACATCTAACTGACTAGACCCAATAACACTGACTGAAATAGAAATTACTACCATAACCACTCCAAATTATGGATCTTAAACTCAGATTTTTTTTAAACTATTATAGTAATTGAATCCTATAAATTGAGATTATTAGAAAAATAAAATCAATTCCTCTCTTTGACACAGTATGCATTAGGCTGAAATTATTGTGTTTTGCATTCTCCGTACTTTCATGCAGTACACTTTTTCAAATTGAATACTTAAAAGCATCATCATTAAACGCGAAACTTCAACAAGCATAAAAATATTCAATCATTTGGAATTCTTTCTATTATAGTGCGAATTTGCACTTGTGTGTATGTAGTCTTGTGAGTGTTATTTGTAGAATTATTTTATCTATTGTTTTTAATAGGGTAGAGATACAGATCCAATGTGTGGCGCTTATGTTTTGAATAATACTATCATGTCGCAGGTTAGTAGAATTTATTAAGAATGAATAAAAATAAATTTCATTTTTTTCAGATAACTGTGATGTTTTATATTGTAAACATTTAACCAATTCATTTAGTACTATTTATTATTAAGAAGTGGGAGTTTATTTTATTAAGATGTGGGAGTGTTTCAGTAATAAAAGTATAATTTATACATTATAAAGTTTCTTCATTCAGCAAACTAGTAAATAAGCAAACTTGTAAGAAGACTAGATTACTTATGAAGTTCATCTAAGTAATTTATAACCACGGTAAACAATTGTCTGTCTTACATTATACAATGATTGTTTGACACCCTTGTGTTTATTAAAATATAATCGAATACCTTTAAGTGGAAGAATATTTTAAATTCGTAACTCCGTAGAGAAATTTGTCATTTTTAAAGTCATTTAGGAAACACATGAAAAGCATTCATATTGACAGATTACTTAACTGAGAATAGGAAGAGAAAATTTGATATTATTTGTTTAAACAAACAATAATACAGAAAGGATAAGTTACTATTTTATTCTTCCTTTATATTATCGTGAAAAGAAACTTTGAATGTGCTAACCAATATGGATAAGTATATCGATAGTTTTCAACACTCTACAGATAAAATAATGATTTAATCTTGTTAATCAGTCACCTGTCTCAATAAATCGTAGGAAAAAATGGATGTTTGGAACAAAATATTAACAACTGTTACGGGTTCAATTAATCTAAGTGATAAGTAATTTGGGCACCCCAAGCCCAAAATTCTCCATCAACTAAATAAGCTACTAATCATCAATTTAACCCGTCAACCAAGTTCCTCTTTTTGGACCATTTGACTGGATATCAAGTACAAAACATTGTAAAGACTCATTATATGACTAAGATCATACAGAGTTTTTTAGACAGAGCATAGAATTATATTTAATGTTGATTGTTTCGACTGAAAAGCAGTCACTGATATATTGGAGTAAACATGAATAATCGCATCTAATAACGAAAATAGCATTAATTTCACTACAGTGATTTCGAGTTATTCTTTAATAGGAATGCAAATAAGCTATTTTAAAGTTATTCAAAAATAACTTCAAATAATTTGATACGTCAGTCATCACTTTACATGTTTTTCACAGCATTTAATAGGCACTACCAGCAATATGCATAGTACATGCATATTTACAGTAAATGACAAAGATGTATATTTTTAAGATGTATAAGTTTTAATAAAATTTTCTTCCCACTTATGTATTTTTCAAAATGTATTAACTCTTCGTAAAACTTAATGATTCAATTATAATGTTGGATGGACAACTTTTTCTTTTTGGTATCAACATTTCTACACTAAATACGCCTCTGAGTTTGTTTTCTAGTCAATGATGGAACTCGAAGGGCATCAAGGAAGGCATTTCCACCAAACTTGGTATCGTGAGGGTCTAGAAAAATGCGCACACTGTGATCTATTCTAGAGCTCTACAAACAGAACTTTTGCTCATGGCCCAATGCAACTTTTTTAATGTATTATATTATTAATTTTTTCTGAAACTGAAATTCGAGTTGGATAATGATGATTTGCCTTATAATTTCTGGTTCTTTTACACACTTTCGTGTATCATTTTGGGAATAACAAAGTCAACTAGATAGTTTGTCACTCCCAACAATAATTCAAAATCCTTTAAGGCTTATATATTGTTTGAAAATAAGTTATTGTTCATTAACACAGAAAGATTTTATATTGATTAATATTCTCTAACATAATCTGATCGATTAGATATCTGATATTTTTTAATATGCTAATTTTACCTGCGCTTTTCAAAAACTGAATGGAATGCTAATAAAGCACTAGACATAAGTTTCCTGTTACGACCACGAAAATTATTAACTGACTGATTCATGCATAAGTTTATCACTTTTCCAGATCAGTACACGTTCATGTATGTTTCATTACTCGAGGGCCAGCCAGAGAAAAAAGGTTACAAGAAGCATCACTCCAAAACAGATCATTCTGGGAATTTTTTTTCTCCTGAAAAGAGCAACTGATGGCTGTAGTTGTTGGCAATGTTCATTGAACTTTCGACTTGTGATTGCGAATGGGGTTTTCTTATGGGCTGAGGATGTTTCTGCATATGAAATTCACCGTCAAATCGTTGAAGTTTATGGTGAACTTTCAATGAGCAAATATCGAGAAATTGCATTGTTGTTGTTTGAATCGGGCAGAGAGATCGCGGAAAGCCGCTATAATTCACTCACTGTTCTTCTAAGTTTATCAACTCCAAAAATCAACACGGCACGAGTTGACGGAGTGATTCTAAATGATCCACGGTTAAGTTTGCATGCCGTTGCATCTGAGATGACACTGTACAACATATTGTTAGGGAAGTATCGGCCAGGTATGTTGCTTGATGGTATCATCCCTCTGCATGACAATGCCGGACCTCACACTTCACACCAAGTAGTCCATTGCAATTAGACCGAAAAATGGCAAATAGGGGAAAAAATTTATATAGTTTTGAAACTTTGGTCAAATACTTCTTTGACATCAAGGATATCAGAACCGAAAAGTTTCCACTTCTCCGGGGGGAACTTCCGCCTCTAGGGGGAAAAACTGAAGTGAAGTGCAGTGTTAGGTCAGTTTTTTCTAGATTTCTTCAACCTTACACATTCAATGTTAGAAATGGTATAGCAATGAGCATACAATTCTGCGTAGAATGAGTACCAACACTATATAATTTGTTGCAGTAGTACGATAGCAAACTCTTATCAAAGTTGCAATGATTTTTCAGTTTTCCAAAAAAAAAATCATTATTCTTACAAAAGACGACGCATACAATCAAATATTCTATCTAAATAAAGTTTGTATGTATAAGTATTCATTTTTGTAAGCACATGCATATGTAAGAGCACCAATACCAGAGCGCTAGTGTGGTGTGGAAATTCGGAGAGAGTACAAATAGTCCATTGCAATGAGACCGAAAAACGACAACTAGGAGAAAATTTTATGAAGTTTTAAAACTTTGGTCAAATACTCTTCCGACATAAAGGAAATGGAAACCGCAAAGTTTCCATCCCTGAGGGGGGACTCTCCCCAACCCCCTCGAACTTGTAATGCCATCAAAGCACAAAATAATCGTACCCAGCTTATAAAACAATAATTAACATTGCTTATTTTTTAACTGCAATTAATTATTTTCATAAATATTCTAGTTATATGTAGCCTCGTGCTGGCCATGTTTTATAATATCTTTGATACAGTTCCAGAGCGACTAGTTGGTAACACTGACAACCTTTACTTCGTTCTTGATGGAGGCTCTCCTATTCATCGTGTAGTATGGCCAAAGCAAGAGACTTTCGGTGATGTTTACACCACATATATGTCTTATATCAAGAGGCATTACGGCGATGAAGTAACAGTTGTTTTTGACAGATATACCGAAAGCAGTGTTAACACAAATGTTATTGGACGCCAAAGGCGAAGGATGAAGCGTACCTCAAGAGAAATAATTTTTAATTAAAGCACAGTTCTCCTTGACCCTCAGAGACAATTTCTAATCAATCTTGCAAATAAGGAGCGTTTCAATTCGCAAACTTGCTAGCCACTTGGAGAACGTACGCATGTGCACGTTTGTAGCAACAGACGATGCTAATGTACATATTGTGAAGACCGGTATAGAGACATATGAGAAGATTAAGAAACATGTTTATGTAATTGGCCAAGATGTTGATATTCTTGTTCTACTTACTGCTCTTACTCCAGACTATATAGATATTCTCATGCTGAAAGAGGGTAAGGGTAAAGTCAAAGATAGGTTCTGTAGCTCTAAAGATCTGCAGAATTCTAATCTTGTTATCGAATGCACACAAAAAATTCCATTCTCTTCGTTCTTGGGATTAGTGGTTGTGACACAATGGAAAGTGAAAACTACAAGCAGTGCAATTGTTCAACCTCAGTAAATACCTGCAAGATATCCCTGAGATCTTTTATAACACTAAATCAACTTACACTGAGATTGGAAGAGCAGGAGAGAGGTTCATCGTCGCATTGTACAGCAACACGAAGAAAGAGGAAAGTAGCCTGATTAAGTTGAGCAATTGCACTGCTTGTAGATTTCCCTTTCTATAGAACCCTGAAGTTGTGTCACAACCACTAATCGCATGAACGAAGAGAATGGATTTTTTTGTGCATTCGATCATAAGATTAGAATTCTGCAGATCTTTAGAGCTACAGAACCTATCTTTGACTTTACCCTTACCCTCTTTCAACATGAGAATATCTATATAGACTGGAGTAAGAGCAATAAGTAAAACAAGAATATCAACATCTTGGCCAATTACAACTTGTTTCTTAATCTTCTCATATGTCTCTATAGTGGTCTTCACAATATGTACATCAGCATCATCTGTTGCTACAAACGTGCGTATGCCTACGTTCTCAAGTGGCTAGCGAGTTTGCGAAATGAAAAACTCCTTATTTGCAAGATTGCTTAGAAATTGTCTCTGAGGGTCAAGGAGAACTGTGCTTTAATTAAAAATTATTTCTCTTGGGGTACGCTTCATCCTTCGCCTTTGGCATTCAATAACCTTTATGTTAACACTGCTTTCGGTATATCCGTCAAAAACAACTGTTGTTTCATCGCCGTAATGTCTCTTGATATAAGACATATATGTGATGTAAACATCACCGAAAGTCTCTTGCTTTGGCCATACTACACGATGAATAAGAGAGCCTCCATCAAGAACGAAGTAAAGGTTGTCAGTGTTACCAAATAGTCGTTCTGGAACTGTATCAAAGATATTATAAAACATGGCCAGCAAGAGGCTACATATAATTAGAATATTTATGAAAATAATTTATTGCAGTTAAAAAATAAGCAATGTTAATTATTGTTTTATAAGCTGGGTACGATCATTTTGTGTTTTGATAGTATTGCAAGTTCGAAGGGGGTTGGGGGGGAGTTCCCCCCTCAGGGATGGAAACTTTGCGGTTTCCATTTCCTTGATGTCAGAAGAGTATTTGACCAAAGTTTTAAAACTTTATTAAATTTTCTCCTAGTTGTCGTTTTTCGGTCTCATTGCAATGGACTATTTGTACTCTCTCTCCGAACTTCCACACCACACTAGCGCTCTGGTATTGGTGCTCTGACATATGCATGTGCTTACAAAAATGAATACTTATACATACAAACTTTATTTAGATAGAATATTTGATTGTATGCGTCGTCTTTTGTAAGAATAATGATTTTTTTTTGGAAAATTGAAAAATCATTCCAACTTTGATAAGAGTTTGCTATCGTACTACTGCAACAAAATTTATAGTGTTGGTACTCATTCGACGCAGAATTGTATGCTCTACGACTTAAATCTGTACCATTTCTAACATTGAGTGTGTAAGGTTGAAGAAATCTAGAAAAAACTGACCTAACACTGCACTTCACTTCAGTTTTTCCCCCTAGGGGCGGAAGCTCCCCCCGGAGAGGTGGAAACTTTTCGGTTCTGATATCCTTGAGGTCAAAGAAGTATTTGACCAAAGTTTCAAAACTATATAAATTTTTTCCCCTATTTTACCTAATTGCAATGGGCTAAAGCTCAAGATTTAAAGGAAAACTTCAAACGGGAGGTGTGGTGCTATCCCCCATATAGCGATGGTTTGGCTCCTCGTGACTACTTCTTTTTCTCACAAAGGAAGGAGTACATGTCAGAAACAACATTCTCTGAAGACAATGCAGTCAAGACAACTCTCAAGAAGTAGTAAAATAGGCAGGGACATATTTTCTACCAAGCCGGGATGAACAAGTTGCTCCTGCCATCTGATAAACGCCACAACTGACTTGGCGACTATGTAAAAAAGTAATGTGTTGATATCCCTCTTGCATCCCATTTGCATTTTTTGCAAGCTGTTACTTTATAATTTTTTTATTGCCATTGTAATCTTTTCTGATTAACCTCAGTAACACAAATTTTCAAATCCACCGAGACACACTTCTGTATGAAAAAACTTGTCAGTAACCAGTGTCGAAGTGTCTGTCGTTGATGAGCTCTAATGATTTAAAGTGAGTGTCTACCTTTTCATATCGAATAAAATATAAGTAAAGTACATACACAAAAGTATCTTCTTTACTAGCTCGAACAATTTCGACTTGTTTATACATAAGTTTTGCACATTCCCGAGCAGCATGGGTTCACATGCATTTCTATAGCAGAAATTTGCAAATTTCCTTGGTCACGGGAATACTTGATGATACTTGGTGTTCGATTGTCGCTTGTAGATGAACTCTAGTGAGTTAATTCTTGTTAGCGAAGTTTCAGGTACTCCTGGCATTTTATTGATGTTTTAAACCATAATTTTGGAACTGCAACTGAGAATTATTTAAAGCAAGTCTACGTAGATGAAAAAATTGTCTGACTTTTGTTAAAATGTCAGTATGTAACTGAGTATTTTTATTTTTTCATGGTTTTTATTAGTTTCAAGTCGAGGAAGTGATACATACCAGAGGCTGCCTTACTGTTCTTGGTGGTGCTCTGCAGAGGGCTAGTAATACTCTTGGAGTCTTGTCTGTCGGCTCAGCCTTTGTTGTCGTAAGTGGAATAAGCTTGTTTAAAAATAATTTTACGATGTTTAGTTATTTTTACTCAAAAGTAATATCAGTCTAATTTTTTAATCAATAAATTTAGATAATCATTTATTGATTATTCTGATAATCTATTGATCTATTATTTTGATAAAAATTATCACAACTTCGTGTACGAATTCTGCAGTATTATTTATCAATTAGCAAAATATACTTAGGATAAAAGTAAACCGGTCTCGTTCTTTTATGTAAATTTGTGCAGAGATTCCTGCCGATTTAAGCATAGATGGGAAAATTACATTGGAATTTTAATCGCGTTTATTCTTTGTCTTTTTTTCTCCTGTTTCACTGCCAAATTTCACACCATTCGGTGTTCTTTATAACAGAGCGCATGTACATATTTTTTTAAAAAAAAGCACATCACTGTCACGGTGTGTTATTTTCTGTCGTAAACATTTATATTAAACACGACTGAGTAAATAAAACTAAGGGGTATCCCAATATAAAATGCACGCATACATTGCAAACCTATTGTACAGATAATGAATAATACATATCATAGTTTAATAACTTAAATTAATTTATACAAAAGTAGAATTTTCTCATATATCGGAAGCAAAGAGAAGTTCAGATAAATCCGACGGATGGAACTGCAAATGGCGTTAAGCTTGTCATTTGGCATATTCTCTTACAATTAATGCTCTCAATCGTTGGATGTAGCTGGTCTGGAGCTATAAACATTATTTTTTTTTTGTTTCCCCACAAAAAGAAATGCATCCGGTTGAGATACGGTCAGTGCATGGAGAGTTCAATATTACCTCTTTATCCTAATAATCTGTTCTTTAGAATTCCATTAAGGTAGGCCGTCACGATAGTAATACCATTCTGCTGGAATTGCCATTCTTCATTCCTCAACATCTCTTGAATGCGTGGGATAACGCGTTCATGTTGTACGTTTAGTCAAATAACAGTAGTCACTGTATTTTCAAAGATGAAAGGTCCAATACATCCAAACGCTGACAAACTGCCCTACGAAGTGAACACCTGATGAGTTTACATCGTGTTCTCGGTCAAACGAATATTATCAATAGGAAGATCAATGGAGCCATTATTTATGAAAAAATGTAATTTCAATGTAAAAAAATCCCATTGTAAAAAATGAAAAATTATTGTATTAATTAATTAGAATAATGCAACTTCCGATAGCTGAAAAGATTCTATATTTGAATTTATTAAGTCACGAAACGTCAACATATGTAATTAATTGTTTATGTGATATACAGCGTGTCCCAAAAAAAGTAGAACAAGCGTTTATTTCCTTAAATATTGATTCTAGACATATATTTACAGTTGCAAAGTTTCATCAAATAAGGTAAGAATTTGTATGAAATCCCCTTCGTTTCTATGAGGATTAATAATAAGAAGTGTCAATTAGTAAAATGTTTCTTTTATATTCATCTATCCACCTACAAAGTTACACGCTTCTATTTTCAAAACTCACAGAGATATATGAAGACAAATTTACTGACTTGGACCACTTTTCCATACCTCTGACTACTGTTTGATCCAGTCTTTCAACGTACATTTCAGGGATAATATACATATTTCAATAACTTATTAAAAGGACGAAATCAGGCAATAACAAAAAATAGTCAAATAATTCATTAATTGAAGTGTTTACAAAAATAGTTTATCTTGTGAATCTTCAAAAAATATCCACGCTGTTATATCAGCAGTGACTGACAGCTAACTTGCTCAGAAACAAGAAGTGCTATAAAAATATTACTAGAATACAATTGAAATTCAATTTTTCAAAAATAGCTTTACATTCAAGTAGTCCAAACTCTTGTAGTTGTAATTATCTGAATTCTATTTTAGAAAATTAGTCCTTTTTTTCGGTGAGTAGCTTTTAACAACAGAAAACGAATACGTAGTAAACAACCAAGTTCCCGTTGAGGCAACATGAAAGTGAATCACAAACCTAAAAACAGCCAATGAAAGAGAAATCGAAGAAAAACAAATCAAGAGCGCAAAGGCGAACCTTGGGTGAGATTGAAGGGGAAGGAGAAAAAAGAACATTAGTTGGCCTATCGCCAAACAGGAACATTCGAAAATCCAGTGCTGGCTAAGTTCAAAGACAGAAAGGACAGCTATTCGCCTTCGCTCATTATGTCACTCAATTGTACGCAATGTGTGAATTTTGGTTCTTCCCAAAACTATTAAGTGTGCAGCCTCACCCTATGTCTCTATTACTTTTTCATTCATTTTCAGTCTTCTTTTCTCATTTTTATCTTTTTTCGTTGGTAATCGAACTCTCAGCATGGAGAAGTAAGCAAATGAGAATAAAAACGGAAATACGAATTTTTAAAACAATTTTGCTGAGATCTGCAACCCTAAAAGACGAGTCGCCGCTGCCTTTAGGTAAAACTTAATAATACGCACTACGCTGAGAGCAAATAATTTAAAATTCTTGCCCGATGTTAGGTTATTTTCCTACATTATGTTTAATTTTATTTTCTCAGGCTGTCATTCCATTCTTTATCAAGTCGATAGTTGCAACTATCTGCAACTAGTTGAAACTGAGTAACAGTATGCGTCATTGTCAATTTTTTTCTATCCATGATGTTTAGATGACGTACTACTAGACAAATATTTGCATTTCGCAGTTTTTCTATGTTGAATAAATTTATATTTCTGCAAGAAACATCCCCATATAAATTTGTGAGCAGTCCTTTAAATTTAAAAATTAATATATCTCTGAAAGTTTTGCAGATAAAATTGTGAAACTTAGTTTATACGTAGATGAGTGTAAGGGGAACATTTTACTCATTGACACTTTTGTTCTATGGGGGCCGTATAAAAATTTAATTTTTGCAACTTTTTATTACCAATCTCCTTGGATATCAAAGTGTTTTCAAACAAATTCCTACCTTATTTGATGAAACTTTGTAATTGGAAGTATATGTCTAAAATCAATATTTAAAGAAATCAATGGTTGTTCCGCTTTTTTGGGACACGCTGTATATAGTTATTCAAAGTGTATATACATTTTTGGGACATCATCTGCAGTACTTGTATCCTATTTTTGTTAAAGCTGCAAATCATCATGTCCCTTTTCTAAAATATTGCTTTTCGTCATTAAGAGACATTATTTGATTACTATGCATTTCAGCAAGTAAACACACATGAAAAGTGACTGCTGAAATACTAAAATTACATTTACGTAAAACCATTACAACCCAGAATTAAATTTCTGTCTTAATGTATGTTTTCTTATAATATACTTCAAACTACTTAACTCTAAATTCTATACTTTGTTGAATAATTTTCCTTCTCAAATATAAAATAATTTCTAAATATAAAAAGTTTGACATTTTCTTGCAGTCAGTTACGCCGTAAGGCCTAAAACACTGATTTTCATCCCTAATGTCAAACGAAAAATAGAGATAGGAGTTTTGAATAATTAAAACAAAAGTATGATGTGATATAACATTAGAGAAAAGTAAGAATAAATATTTTACGTACCAGAAGGGACGGATGAAGGGATATATATATATATATATATAAGAAACAATCATTACAGAATTGTAAAAGCAACATAAGCATTCATAATTCACAAAATGTAAAGGAAAAAAACCGCGGAAAGAAAATGCAGAGAGTTCTTATAGGGAGAAAATAAACAAAAGGGGAAGATAATATAAAACACAAACGCAACGAATGCGCAATAATGCTGCAATTCAAGAAGATTTGTGGAAAATATCAAAGTCATGAAAATCAATCGATGTTAAATTTAAATAGATAAACAAAGACTGCAGTTTATCGGTAAAAGCGTATAGATGCTCAATAGGGGTAAATAAGTGAAATCTATACGAACCGCTAAAAATTAGAGAAATCATAATGCTTTCTGCGAACAGTGTTAGCATAAAGTAAAAAACATTGCCTTCACCCCGAGCATTATGATAGACCAAGAATTCGAATAAAATACCAAATATTAGAAATTATGTTACGTACCTAAAACTGAGGGATGCAGCCAACGGGAGATAAGACAAAGAGCTGAATGGAACGCGTCGTGTAGGGTCCGGATGTTTACGAAATATCAAGTTACTTTCTTTTGCGCCAAAATTCTAAGGAGAGAAGAGAAGAGACTCTACAGAGACTACAAATAAAGGATAAGAGAGTAAAAACACTAATTCTATAATTCTCAGTGAATAAGTATGGATATTTTATTGAATGATGTATTTATTGCTTTTAGTGCAATATATTGATGTATTTCATAGATTTAATTTTAGTACTTTCCACATAACGATGGTATTTTGTTAGTAACGATGATGTAGATTTTTCATTCTAAATTATTTCATTTTAGGGTAAATTACCCTTTCTGTTTTTTCAACAACTTTAGTAACATGGGTGGTTTGTACAGCAAAATTGATTTAACCTGACTAGCTTGTCCACAACCAAGCTACTAATTTCATTGTTGAAGACTCCATATATGTGGATTGTCTTTTTTTCATAGTTTTGATAGCAACAGAGTTCATTTACATGTTAACATTTATATGTTTAAATTTACCTTTTGCCCTTAGTATCTATAGTTTTTTCAATATATATATATATAACGTCTTTAACTGAAATAAAGCTGTAATTGCCTTCAATTCACTTTAGGCCAAAAATCACTCTCTAGCAGGCATACATGAGATTTCTGCATTATACGTCCCTATACAAAATGGATTTGTTTTGGTCATAGACATATAAATGCTGTCTAATCTTACAGTGTCTTTTCTTGGTTTATAGCTGCTGAGTTTTATTCTCACAATTGTGTTGCTAAAAATCATGAATGAGGAACCAAAACCGCTGCGGATTCAGAACTATCTTGTGGGTATGAGACATAACCTTTTGAACGATGAGGATTTGTATCCAGTAAGTCTTCAGCCAGTAATCGACCCCAATGCAAAAGCATCGGTGGAAGATCTAAAGTTCATGTTTTAAATTACTTTGTTGATTCAAGCACTGCCATATTGCAGTTGGCTATATTATAACTCATTAAGGAGTTATCTGCACTGTTGAATATGGTAATATAAAATGATACGTTTTTCAAAATAAGTATTGATAAAAAAAAAGTTAAACTTTGTGCTGAATAACATGGTAAAGGGGTTAATTATTTGAATGTGATAAATAATATAAATCAATATTATCTGCTGTGATCTTAATAAAGTATAATATGCTGAGAAGTGTTAAAACTTACTTTTTTGTTTGCTTTTTCTTTAGATACATGGAAAATTTTGATTTTTAAAAGAATATGGTTAATTCATGTTCTTATGACAGACATGAAGTTCACTGTGACAATTAAGTTTTGAAATCCATTGTACATCGTACAAGAGTAAAAGAATATTGACGTCACAGCATGGCATAAGACAGCGTGAAGGTAGATGTGAAATGATATGAATAGTTGTTATGCTTGTCGTGTGTTTGAGGCGTCACGTGAATTGATTCCATCAGGAATATAAGATAAACTATCCATTGAAATTTTCAAGTGCATGAATAATTTATTTTGAATCGTTCATAAAATATCAATGAAAGTCATTCAGATTATTCATAAGAAGTTTCTAAGTCCTCCTTACGGTGAATACAAACATATAGAGAAGTATTAACTGCTACAATAAATGCTGTTGATGAACTGTCCTCTTACTGGTTGGATCAACTGAAATCACAAGAAGTGAGCTTCCTAAATCTCGAATATATTAATAAGCGTTTGAATAGCATTTTGAACTCATTTAGAATATATCAAAATTATGACTTAATAGAATTATTTCTAATCTTGCAAAGTTTTAAAAGAAGGGAAAACTACAACTCGTCACATAGAAATAGAACAAATCTACGTGTATTGATCGTCTCTATATGTCTCTAAATTTTAAACTACTCATTTAATAGCTTTGATCCGCAAATAGTAAATCAACAGGAACTCCTTCCAAGTAGCTGCACTTAAAAAAATCTCACTTATTCCACTTGCATACAGTGACAAGTATTATTTGTTTACCCAATTACAAAATTTTTAGGTCCTCTCAGGTTGTCAACTGTAATTATTGATCTGCGTTAGATAATTTAGAAGAAAGGAAATGATGTGAAACGTTAAACATCTCAAGTGTCCATAGACTTTTATATGGATCGAAACGATAATACATATAAAAGAAAGAAAATTTCATCAATTTTAGGTACCAGAAAAATTCTATGTGAATAGGGTTAGTTAATAATTATATTGTGTGATTAATAATTGGAATTTTTATTGATAGATTATTTCAATAGAATTAGAGTCTTTCCATAGTACCATATACTAATTTAATAATTTTATTTAAAGATATGCTTAGCCTTAATCTCAGAGCAAACACATATAGAATTATTTGGAGAATTCAGAGTCAAAGTGAACCAAGTCCATGTTTTGCCCATTTTGCACTAACACTACCATGGTAGCATAGAAATTTTATGTTTTCTGTGTACATTATTAAAGTCCATAATTCAATTTGTATCCGCCAGGCAGCAAGAACAATTAGAAGTCCACCGTTATTTTGAATGCATCTAGTCACTTTGAGATCTGTTCTCTTAGAAATCAATATCAGGGACTTGATTCACTTTGACTCTGAACCATCCATCTTCATTCTCTTTTGTGTGCCTTAAAAAAATAGAAGAATTCAGGAGATTAATCACCAAGGTATACTTTGGGACAAAAGTAAGCAAATTGTTGTTGTAGCTTAGTTTTCAAAAAAGAAGCTTTTCCATGATCTTACAATCGTTAGAGGATCGAAGAATTTCTGATTGCCATTTTTCAAAAAAAGTTTGTATTTTCTTGCTTTAGATTTTAGATAAACAAATAACATCTACGAAACGATTTTTGTTCATACTAGATAGTGAAAGTGGAGGTTTGCGTCGAATGGCGATCTCAAATTCTTCTCCCGCCTCAAAGAGATATTCGGGTTTATAATACTTTTTCTTCTAATGTCACCCTGTTACTGAAATGGGCGTAATTTCAGAAAATTCATTTAAGGCAATATTTCGCCTTTAATTGGTATTGCTTAGTTTTTTGATAACATGCGTGAAAAATGAATGCAAAATGCATTTCTAATGTGTATTTATTATTTTACATTCTTACACGCTTAAACCAAACGAGCGAAATTCGCTCCGATGGAGCGAATTTTCGCTCCTTTCCGTACTTGAAAGTGCATCGTCCTTTCGGAGCGATTTACAATCCTTCCGCGGAGCGAAATATTCGGAGCGAATTTCGCTCCTTTTCCATCAGTTTTTAATTTTAAAAGGAGCGTGTTAAAAGAAATGCTCCTTTTTGAGCATTATTTTAAGCAATGATTTCGCTCTTTGTTGATTAATTTTTAATGTTAAAGTGAGCGTTTATGGAAAAACGCTCTGTTTTGGAAATGTTTTCATTACTCATTTCGATCCTTTTTGATTAATTTGTAACTTCATTCAGAGCGTTTAAAAGAAAAACACTCTTTTTCTGGAAATGGTTTTATTGATTTCGCTCCTTTTGGATCAGTTTGTAAACTGATAGCTTTTTTCAAATGCTTTTAATATTGATTAATTATTAACCTTTTCTGAACGTTTAAAAGAAAACATTTTTTAAAGCAATAACGAGACCAGTGACTTTGTACCTTATAAAGAGCATTATGAATAAATATCCCCCTTGAGGTAGTAAAATGCTGCTTGTTATTTTATCCTTGTAAACATTTTTACTGAACAAAAACGGTCTTTTACCTTAGTTTCATCACTTTTGCTATTTTAAAAACTAGTAAGAAACAATTGGGGGTGCTTCTTTTAATACCAGCATTATTCTGCACAGTACGACAGATTTCGAAAATGGGACTATATAGCACGGTTTATAATAAATAATTTTTTAATAAAATTCACCAAAAGAAAGGTACTGTTTACTTGTACAGTTGTTAAACTTAAAAATATATGTGCAAAACACAAGGCTTATAACTGTATGTGCAGTAAATAATTTTTTTTAAAAATAATTTTAATGTTCTATTTTTATTCTTTAAATATTTGTAAACATTCATTTAGACAGCAATCTCACTGCCTTATGAAAGGTTTTAAAATTTTTAAATGAATTCTTGGCCATACTTCGTAGCATGTTTTGAAATTTTGGATGTTTTTAAGCCTGAAATATCAAGAATCTATTTATCCTTTAAGAACATCTAAAGCAAAAACACAACAGTTATTTGCATGAATTTTACATATTCTTTTACGAATTATAATTTTTAGAAAATATTAATTTTAAGGCTTTTGAGTTTGCACTGACTAGTAAAGTCTTGACAATACAGGGTGGCTACAGAAACTGTGAAAAAAATTTCTCAGACTAAATTTACATTTACCTGATTTAAGGCTACTAATTATATTAGTTTCCTGGCTTTCTCCCTACTCAGAATCACTGTATGTGTACAATATACATTATTAAAAAACACTTTTACCAGTTATTTAAAAATGAAAAAAAAATATATTTTTATGAAATTTAATTTTTTAAAAAAATGGAATGAACATCCTAAAAAATCTATTAAAACAGTATATTACATTCTTATATGTAAAAAAATACGGAAATTTTAACAAAATACTTTGGTTTCTAAAACTGGATAAGAATTCCAAGAAACATTAAAACTACTCTTTGCAACACAAGTTAAATTATATTAACAGTAAAGGTTATTATGATCTTTGCTTAAAACTTCAATAACTAATTAGTGCTCTTTGCATGTGTACCAGAATAAAATGTTGGAGCATAAAAATAAAAATAGTATAATTATACGTACCTAATAATATATATTTTTGCAAAGATTTAAACAAGAGAAACTGCCAAAATATTACTTCAAATCTTTATTCTTTAACAAATCATAAGAAATTAATTGCTCTAATCAAAAACTTATGCTTTTATAAATGAATGTTTTTTTATTCCATTTATTATTACAAATAATTCTACACATAAGATACTAATTTATAGATAATAACTCAAGTAACAAATAACTTAATTTTCCCTGATATCCCGGTTCTGTCACCCCCTGTAATAATATCTTGATGGAAAAAAAATAAAAACATAACTGAAAGGGAAAATGTCCTTAATACATTAGTTAAATATTCAGAATTTTGAAAAAAATCAGCACAGTATTTTTATACTTTTATTACAACATAAAAATACATTTTTACATAAATTCACTGTAGTACAACCAAATATTACACTTCCTACAATAACAACCAAGATGAAAAATCTGAAAAATGTTTATTGAAAAAGAATCGAACTGATGATAAATTACAGAATAAAAACTTATTATAATAAATAACTAATTGAGATAATCGGAACTGCACATGGGTTAAAAGCTTAAAATAAATTTGAAGAGAAAGAATATAAATGTGTTACAATTAAATTATAATACTATATTTACATGGAAGCAAAATGTAACCAACTAGAGTGTATAAATGTTATTGGTGTAAAGGCAGTTTTAAATACTGGTAAAACATAAATAAGTAAAAAAGATGTTACTTAAAACTTCTCTTGATTACACACCTCAAGCAAAAAATATTACATATTTATCTGCAAATTTTATACCTAAAATTAACAAAGTGTCTGAATTTTTAACTACTACATTTATATTCAATTGCACAAATCATTAGAAAATTACCTTTAAAAAAATGAAAAACTTACAATGTTGTGTATTTAAATACATTGCACACATAAAAAACTGATTCCTAATATTTGCATACAATTTTCCATTTTGGTAAAATTCTAACTAAAATTAATTAACATTCCACTATTTGTGAACCAATAAGGTGCAATTTTCTAAATAGAATTATTCCTACCTGTTATACAAATTTCAGTTGCACTCCTCCGAAAACAAATTCAGTTATT
>BGPR01000822.1:0-76065 GCA_013235015.1 Araneus ventricosus | reverse complement strand
AAAAAAAAAAAACTCATTTGGTAATCAAATAAATTATAAAAGATAGCCATTTCCTGTGTAAATTTCTTTCTGCTAGACTCATGCAAAAACAAATTTTCCAATAATAAAAGCTCATTTTTTTCTTTTTCTTTTTTATTACATGGCAAATGTGCATTTTAGACTCTTTTCAAAAGCACAATCTTCAATTATTTACAAATAAAACTGATGCTTCTGTATAAAATACTTACAGTTATATTTTGGTAAAATTCATATAAATATATCACACATAAAATTCTCACTTACAATTAAATATAACATTTCTATTTCTAATCAGATAGGTTTTCATAAACAACCATTCCTGACTAGTAAACATATAAGTTAGTATTATTTTTTTTAACACACTAGTAGTTTCCTGGATTGCATAATGAAGCCTTTGATCTCCTGAAACCTGCAAAATAAATTATTTAATTAACGAAAAATTTCTGCAACATAATGAAGGACATCGCTCAAACAGATTTTTTTAACAATTAGTTTTGTTTCCATGTAAACATTTAAAGTTAAAAACTTGCTGTAAATGTCTTTAACAAACTAGTGGTTAAATTATTCTTACATACAGAATAGTAAAAAAGGGTTTTGAACGAACTTTTTGAAAAAATTATGGAATTCTGTTTTGTAACATACTCCCCATACCATTCTATTATAATTGTTATCATTTTTAAGATGAGACACACATCCATTTGTTTCGCACACATATTTACAAATTTTTATACAATATTTAACTTTTTGTTTTGAAGTAGTAGTTTTGAAGTTTAAAAAAAATCTATGCTTTTGCAATCTACGTTTATTCCTGTCCCCATTTCTTGTTTCATATTTTAGCAAAAAATATATACTGCATAAAAATGATTTATTTTTACTTAAAATTCATTAAAATGTCTGTTACAAATGTAATATTAGTGTGGCCAAAACTGGTGCATAGAGGTGGCCAAAAGTGGTGCAAATTGGGTTAATTTATTTAAAAATTCATAACTCTAAATCTAAAATATTCTTCAGAAAAATTTTATAACTAGCAGAAAGCCAATAGAATTTGCTAAAGAATAGTATAAGTATGATTTAATATGCTTTAAACAGACATCCACTGAGAAATTTCCATTTCAAATTTTCTCTTAAGGTGGCCAAAGCTGGAACATCTATCCTATATCATAGGACCTCTGTAAACCTTAGACAAAAGCAAAGGCATAGCAATTAAACTCTGAAGTATGATCTGAATTAGTAATCTTCCAAATGTAATTAAAAATAACTGTTATATAAAAGCTACAGTAAGATTCTTTCGTTAGTAACCAAGCAATGGCATGTAAAATTTTAAACTAAAGCAAAAGTTAACTCTTTATGAATGAGAGAAATAAAAATATTCATAAAACATTGTGTATAATTTTTTAGTATAAGTTGCAAAGCATTTGCAGCTATATTAAATAGATGGATTTTCCTAAACATATAATTTTTAATTAGTTCACACAGACACAGTTATATTTCTATGAAAAACCATGATATTTAGTAAAGAAGTTATGTATTATGAAACTTTCTAAAGCAAATTCATTACTATTCTACAATGAAAAAAAATCAATTTTATTTATTCAGTCTTACCATCTACTTCTTCAGAGAATCTATCTGCCACAACTTTTTGGCATTTCAGAAGAGGATATCCAGGTATTTTACAGATGTCGGTGTCGATGATTAAAAGGCATAACCTAAAATCCAAAATTTAAAAAAATCAAATTTCTTAAAAGATAAAAAGGTATTTACCCTACAGCACCGAGTTCAGCATGTAGAGTACATTCATATAGGGAAGTATGAAGATGCGAGAGAAATGGAAAAAGCTAATTGTACCCAAAATAATCTAATGCTCCAACCCCATATTCTAATAGTGGAAAAATTAAACTAAAAACACTCATCCCAATGCACAATTAATAATAATAAAACTAGTTTTATGCTTATAAATGACTTGATCAGTTAGGTAACTGGTACATCAATAGGAGACAAAACTTTTTAAAACATAGAATTTTGATATCAATGGAAAGTAAATCTACATAGATATAATATTAATTCTATTATATGTATTATATATAATTTAGATAACTAAACTGTCATTAGAATAGTCTGACAAACACAAGCATTTTGTGGACAGGCAAATTAAATTCTGCAATTTTTTCTCCCAAATAAAATAAACACATAAATAAAAAATATATTTATGGAAACTGTAGACACTTTATAATTATTAAACAATGTCCAAAATATTAAAATAATGAAGAATTAATAAACACTATACATTTCATTTCACTATCAGTTTATTTTTAATTGGGGGACACAAGTTTTTACTTTAAAATTCTTTTATCTATTACTGCTACAATCAACTTAAACATTAAAACATGCATTCACTGCTGAAACCAAATTTACATGCACCTTAAATTAAAAATAAAAATAAGTGTGATTAATATGATAGTGGATGAAATTAATTTTCATTATATTAAATTTCTTCCTGAACTTTCTAATGGATAATCTTTAATGATATATAATTTTCTAAAAATAAAGTGTCATTAAATAATGTATTCAGGATGAAGATATCCCCTAAATTATTTTTAATGTCTCAAGAATTTTCAAATTTGCATTCAAGTATGAACATATATCAGGGATATATTCAGAATGGAATTAGGTTATTTAACGAAGTTTTTGCAGAATGTGCATAAATATAATATCAGTCATATAAAAAATATCTGGACAGATTCCCGACTATGAAATTAAAGAGCAATTTTAGAATTTGAAAATGTAACTCACCATACTGTGAATCTGTTGTTGTTGTTTCTTATTCCTCTTGTTCAAGTCCTCAGCTAGACCAAGTTCAAAAGTCCGCTCGCCCACGGAAAATCACGAACCAGGGCAGGACCTATCCCCATACTGTGAATCTCCCTGATTAATGTAAATAACAAATATTAATATTCTTTAATACGATTCAATTTAATTCTCCCACTGACATGAAGAAAGCCGGCTAAAATAAGAAAAAATGTCTGCCAATCTTATCGGCCCACAGATAAGGAAAGGCGCCAAGTCGTCACGTGATGATTATTAACCAATGATTTTTCGGATACCCCTAGCGTCGGAAATAGAAATTAAAAACCGCTCCTCAGAAGAACGGAATAGTCAAACGATTTCCGAATCCGTTATCAGTTTCTTAGCGAGTAAGCAGTCGAAACTGGTTTTTGACTATAAAAGTGTTTTAAGGAGCGTTTTTCTGTACTAAAAGATCGGAAAGGCGAATTTTTACATTCGCTCCCTTTTGGAGTCCAGAAATCGCTCAATTGAATTTAGCGTGTACTTTTCTCTCTTCCGACAAATCTGAAAAGTTCGGGACAGAGACCTCCAAGGATTGTCATAGGAAGCATCACAAAACGACGTTTCATTCTTCTCTTTCCTTCTTTTAATTTGTAATAATGAATAATTTTTGTTAAAACTGAGCGATGAAAGTTTTTCAAAAGTAAAATACATTAAGCTCAAAGCGCATTCTTGTCCAACAGTTAAGCATAATTTTAATTTATTTGAATATTTTAGGAATTTTAAATCCGAATGGATGGAAACCTGGTATGCTTGTGTAGTCAGTAGCGTAAAAAGGGTAAGTGGCGCTCGGGATATACAGTAGAACCCCGGAAATCCGAACCCCAGAAATCCGAAATGTAGGATAATCCGACACCTTTTTTTAATTTTCTGAAAATTTGTTACTGAAAAATGAAGGGCTGAAGGACAAATGGCAATTACGAATCAGAAACAAATCTAATGTTTATTCCTAACTTAAAAGAAATATTCGAATTGATCTTCAAGCATGAATACAGAACCTTAATTAGTGAAAACAAACTCAGATATTTTCTTCTTTAACCTCTTATGTTTGCCACTGTACCGCGCGAATCGCCGCGTGCTCTTTCCGTACGCCTTCACCGAGCACCCAGAGTCAATACTCTATACTGCATTTGGTATATCAAGAGTATTTTACCGAATTTCCCGGATAATCCGAATTCCCCAGAATCCGAACAAAGGTCAGCCCCAATTAGTTCGGATTCTCGGGGTTCTACTGTAATATAATTTTTTCTTCTCCGGTCGTCAGCAATGGCTTAGTAATAGCAAATGAGGCCTAGCATGGTATTTTCTCCCCGCTCATCTTATTTCATTTAAAAAAAGGGGCATGAACAAACTAATGTATTGTTTCCATGGCGCTCTTAAGACTGGCGCAAGAAGCATTTATACCTCCCAGTGGCCAATCCTGAATTCGGGGCTGGGGTCATAAAAATTTTGTATCTTTGTGATGAATGTGAAACCTCATGGTTTATGTAAACCAAAACACTTTAACTTACAGACTTTAATCACCTGACAATAAGAATCATAAAGAACAGTACAATACTTTCGATAATTTAATAAAAAATACAATGAAATAACTAGACAAAAAATCTTTTCGACCGCGTCAACGCTACAAGTACAAGTGGAGTGACTAGAAAAGTAGGAAAATTTTCGAGCCTGTCAAGCCAGAAAGCAATGTTGTCAGTTTTTTATTATTTTTTTTTAAAAAGGGAAATTAAGAACAAACAGTTGTAGTAAAAAAAATCAAGAATTCTGGTTTAGCTTCGGGAGGCTGTCTGATAGCCCCCATTGGATTCGCCGCTGATACCTCCCTTGCCCATCCCTCGCTACGTCACTGTGTATAGAATGGTCATAGACACAGTGGTGGTGCTGTAACTAATAATTCTAAACTGCGCTGTGATGCATTTCTGCATAACTTTATTTTTGCCTTTTTAAACTAAGTTTGAATAATTTTCAATAAAAATTTAACAATTGTTAAGTACTTACTAGTTTATAATGAATTTTAATTAATAATTTAACTTCAAAATAATTGTTTTCAATTATTCTTCGTGCATTCATTATTCTCGATTGTAAAGATTTACACAATTGCGGAGGAATAATAAAAAAAAAATCATGAAGTGTAAAGTTAAAATAAAGACACAAGTAAGGAAATTAATATCGTATTTATTTACAATAAAAATTTAATAGTACAATATTTTTAATTGATTTTTATTTATAATTATTTATCCTTCGCTTTCTTATTTATTTTCAATTTTTGGGCTCACGAAAAATTTTGCCTTCATGGGAAAACGTTAAAATGCTCTTTCTAACATATCTGAAACTGCTCTCTCCTATAATCCTTGTCTTCAAACCACGTGAAAGGGGAAAAAATTGCGCTGTGCATGAGCAACAAAAGGAACTGTGAGAAGGAATTGCAGTCCTTGAAGAAATTTTCTTTTTCCCCCCTCTATAAAACTAAGAAAAGTACACTGTTTATCCTTACTTTCCCCTAAAGATTAAAAACCAAAATACGTTAGATTGTAAATGGATTTAAATATTATGCACAAAATTTTAAAAAGTTGGTGATTAAATTTTACGAACTGAAAAAGGTGGGGGTGCTGCAGAACGTAGTGCCTATACAAAGTATAGAAAGGAAAAGTATTATAATTGTCCAAATATTTGACCTCGAGATTCTGATGAATCTCCACGTTTCAGAATTCTCTGAGTCGAAAACACCATTTTTGGAACTACGACGGTTTATCTGTACGCCATAACTCAAATACACAACGAACTACACAGATGAAATTTGGCATGCTGACAGGAAGTTTGTCTGACTCTTCATGAATGTATGGGCATGTAGACACGATAAATCAACAATGCAGCGATATAGATAGATGACATTTAGGTTATGGTTTCATCATCTGTAGATCTGTATCAAATTTTGGACCAAATCCATGAAAGAGTTGGTGGTCTTTCGGTTTATCTGTTCGTGGTGGGTGTGAGAACACGATAGCTTAAAAAAGCATCCGCTAGATTAATGAAATTTGGTATGTGTGTCTAGTCATCCAAAACGTAGATCTGTATCAAATTTTGGAACCAATTGGTTGAAGGGAAGATGTTCAAAATGCATACTCGGTTATATTCACTCTACTACGAAGCACAAAATGCGCCAGAAGACGAGAATACTTCTGCTGGTGTTTTCTTAATTCAAAACCCTTAAACTCTAAAAAGACTAGAAAAAAAGTTGATCAAAATTGTCTGCTTTTGGCCCCACACGTCCTATATGGACAGCCCTGCAACAATGGGTAACTTTTTTTCCTCTTTCCATTTTAAAAATGACAAATTTTGCGGCAACAACCTATTCTTGGATCTATACAGCTTGATAGAAAAAATAGATTCATTTGTAGATAAAAATTTTTAGGTAAAAAAATACGAATAGCATTAAATATTGTTCAGCTTGCCTTATTCTTGTCTGAAATAAGATTCAAAAATATTGAAAATAAATGTAATTTATTCATAATTTTTTGCATACGAGATTAGTAGTGAGTTAATTTTATTTTTAAGCATTTACATAAATTGCCCCTTTTTTTCTACTTTTTGTGATTTATCTTTTATTTATCTCTTTGCCTTGTTTTCTGCATGTCCGTATGCACATCTTTTGTTCAATAAAGTATAGCCTTACTGAACCGTTTGAGTATTAAAAATATTAATTATCTAACAGACCAGTATTTCTTCATTACTCCGAGTAAAGCAATATAATAGGTTTTTATTATTTGGCAAGAAAATGGACATTGATTTTTGTTTATTTGTAGGGGAAAAATAGTTGAACACCAAAAATCCTACGTACAAAATTCTGAGGAACATCATAGAATGTGCTGCCATCTATTAAGTTGTACAGGTTTTAATTGTCTAATGAAAAATTGCTATTTACATATTTCGACATGAGATGTCGCCAAAAAACAGTCGATTAGCTCTCGATCGTTACTGTTACAAAAGAATTAAATGCACGTGGCTGCTAATTTGACACAACGCCGATAGATGGCAGCAAAAATAAGCTTTAATGTTCTCTCAATATGTTTTTTAAGTCTTGAAACTGTAATTGATACTTCAATCGTTAATTGTTATACTTTTTAACGATACACTAGAAGCTGTTCATTATTTGAACAAGGATTACATCTTAAAGAAATAAGAATGTATTTAATGTCTGATAGGAACAGTTGTCATTAAATGGCATTGACAGAAAAAAATTCTTTTAATCCGATCCTAGTATACATTGCCATTATCAGAAAAGTTTTAATTGCTTCTTTAATTATTTGACAGCCCTCTGCGTCTTACATTCCTGAGCGCAGAAGCGGTTAGATTAGAAATGAATGATGCAATTCTATAGCGCATGGCTGAATGGTTTTGGTGAAATGGTTTGAAATCTTTAACCTTTAGATTACGGCTAAGCGAAATCCAGGATCTCCTCTTAAATATTTTAAAAGAGAAACAGGAAAGTGCTTTCCCTCTTTTCAGGTCGTTTCTTGTCCCTTTGGGTTTACCTGATCTTGACTTTCGTGCTTAAAAATAAACCTATCCATCACGCATACCATGATATAGTAGGAAAAGGAAATAATATTATTTATTGAGATATTAGAGAACCTTTAAATTGTCACTAGAAAGGACGTGAAATCTCAATGGCTTAGTGCAGAGGTTCCCAACCTGTGGTACGCGTACCCCTGGGGGTACGCGAAGAACTAGTTGGGAATACACGAAATCAAAGTTGGTAATGGCGGAAACAAGAAAACATAAGGAATTAAAAAAAGTTAGAGTTTTGTTTTCCTAAGTTAATACTCTCTATTTAATAACTATACCACTTGAATAGTTGATTAATACGCAGTGTAATTTTTAGCTATCCTTATAAGTTAATGCGAAATTATTACAATACTGATTTCATTTGTTTTGGCATTACTACTATTGTAACTAATACTATTGTAATAATGCAATAAAATTTAAAATAAGTCCAGCAAATGTTATTATTCGAGTCATTTGAACTCTTAAGCTAACCTAAACCCTTAACATTATTGATAAAAACTGCTTTGCATAGACGGATGGTTGGTGGTGGGAAGGGGGGGATATGCCAATAGGGGGTACGCGAAAATATAAAGATTAATCAAGGGGTATGCGAGAGAATAAAGGTTGGGAACCCCTGGCTTAGTGGTACAGCACATGAACCAGCTCGTAAACAGGAGTAAGGAATCGACTGGTAATATCGTATTCAGTATCTATATCGCCCGTACGGAAAAAGTTAAAAATATTATTTTCACGATTCACGAGAAGCCTGAAATCTTAATGGTTAGTAGTGCAACATTGGTACCAGCCTGTAAGCAGAGGTAAAAAATCTACTGGTGTAGCACAGTGGCGCTCAAACCGTGGGTCGCTAAATTCAAAGAAATGTATATGAAAATGAAAAATATATATAAACCTTTTCTTCAAAAACAGTGGTTGCGATCCTCTGGGGGTCGCGACAAAACTTCACATAAAGTCAGGCGATCGGAAATGAAAAAGGTTTACGCACCACTGGTGTAGCATATGCACAGCCCGTAAGAAAAAAGATAAAATATTAACTTCATACTACCGCATGGGGCATGGAATCTCAAAGGTTACTGGTACAGTATATGTACAAGCCTCTAAGTAGAGGTAAAAAAATCTCCTGGGACAGCATCTGTCCCACCGTTAGGAAACGAATATCAGATAAATTAATGTCCCAGGCTTATCTAGCATTCACTGTGAGAAAAGCAATACTCGTTAACTTAGAAGGAAATCCGATAAAGCTTTTTTTGTTCTACTTAAGTCTAGAATTCTGCAAAAATATTTCGCAAAGATATTTTATAACAGAGTAATCTAAATACTGAATACAGAAATTTATTTTATTTGAATCGTTAATTACAGCAACCACATGAGTCAATAATATCAAAATGCTGGGACCTTGTAGATTTTATATACCAAGAATGTGACTTTACCTAACTCTTGTCATTTCTTCACCCATTATGTAAATACTCCTTTAGAAAGTGAAAACAGAATAGAAGCAATTTTGAAACAAAAATGACTCGTGTAATCCGCAATCAACTATTCATTTCTATTCCGAGCGAAATTTTTAAAATGCAGCTTTCAAGGAACAAAATAAAGGAGTAAATATTAATAACACTACGTATTTACGCATGATTACAACATATGCATGAGGGTAAAATAATGTTGCTCAACATCATATAAAGAATACAAAATATCTGTAAGAATAAGACAATTTAAAAGAAAATCAATAATTTCAGATTTGCGTGTGTACACTTGTGTTAACGCTTGAAAACAACCATGTAGTCATACATCAGAGGTCGGGCATATGGATAAGATCAACTTCTGTATCTTATGAATTCTTTTCTTAAACATGGCATACAAGATATTATATTCTTAGATTAGGAAAACATAGAGATGATTTAGTTCTTTTCTAAAATGAGCAGACGCCCAGGATTACGCAAACTTCTTATTTTTTTAAGAATCATTTTCATTTAAAAATGTTTTTGTTAGAATGAATTGTATATAGAAGAGCCGTGTGATCGAACTTTCTGATTAGTTCAATTTTTAACATTTTTTTCCAGGATTATAGTGATATGACCTGGATTATCCCATTTTTTCCTAATAAGTAAATTGTTTGCTTTGAAAAATTTAAGAAGATAGCCAGAATAAAAAAACTAACTTCTGAAGAGTGATCTTTCCCAACATCTGCTATGCGTAGAATATAGGCACCCTATTTTTAATGCATAATGGTAGTCCTGTATAGTAATTCCTTTGAATATTATTATTAATTTCCCTTATACGTAAGCTCTGCTATCTTAGTAAAGTTTTGCAATATGCGATTTATGCTGTCTTATCTCAACGAATCAGACATTTCTTGTAATGAATATTCTTTGCCTTACATTCAGAACAGTGACCTGGTTTAGTTTAGTTAGATAAACGTGCCGTTTTGCCTTCTCATTTCCAACCGTGATCGAATAACGAGGATGATATCTGAACTGGCATCCCTCTCTCCAAACTACCTGGACGAGGTTCTGAAAAATGACATGAATCCTTGAGCTGGATACAGAGGCATATATCACTCTATTATGTCTCTGTTGTTACAGCATAATGAATAAAAAAGCATTTTCAGCTTTAAATCTTCTTTTACTTCTTATCGGCACAGGGTAGTAACAGTCAAACATTGGTACAATTAGGGTGGCAAAAAGGGACATCTCGCATGTAAAATTTACATTAGAAAAAATGACGATAATTAAAGAAAGGGCAAAGCTGTCTGCCCGTCACCAAAATAACGAAGTGTGTGTCAGGAACTGGAAAGCGAATGGCGCCTCTATTGTCATAAGACTTCATTCATAATTTGATGGTGGTGATTCTAAGATAATATCCTCAAACTATCTATGTACATATATTCAGTAATTTTCAAAAATATCCTTAGAGCTAATGAAATCGCTGTATTGGATACCAGAATAAAAAAAATATCTTCTTTCGTTCAAAAATTGATTAGCGTCACTGTTATATCAAAATGCCACTCACAGCAAAACAAGAAACTTTGATATAACAGCTGGAACTACTGGCGATATATGGCATTTTGTGACAACATACGACCATCACCAATCACATACAACAAATTGAGAATAAATGTAGCTAACTTATGCAAATGTTTTGCATCAATAAAATGTTCCGACAAATTTGGCATACGACAGTTTGTTATAACAGTGACGTTATGGTGTTTCTGAGAGAATTTTATGTTTTACCACGAAACCAAATTCATCCTGGAAGATGATTGTGCTAGATTTTTACTGATTCTGGCTTTCAGAGATTAAATCTCAGGACTTTTGACAACTCAAGATCTCATACCTTTTTTTATTTTTATAGTGGCTGGGGAGTGCTTTATTCCATAGCCTTCTATAAACCTATGGAATAAAGAACTAAAGCACTTCCAGTTGTTTGAAACCAGGGGTCTTTTTTTTCTGACGACAAAAGAATTTTTCCCAGTAAAGACTGCGTGGATTGACTAATGTATGTCCAGAAGGGACTGAGGACTGTATTACAGCCAATAAAAACAAAAATTTGCGAAATCGTTCCTTTATGCTGCAAGTATGTTATCTACTTAATATCATAGTATTAATAAATAAAATCCATGACAAGGCTTTTTCATTTTTTCTAAAGATGTAAAAATACCTATGAATAAACTTCGCATATATTCATTACAATTAATATACAACTTTAATGAATAATTATCTTCATCCCAAAACAGTGTGTATTTTTTCCATAGTTTTTTCTTCAATCTACTGAATTTTCCATCGGCCTTTTCATTCTTATTTAAGGCCAGAAAAAGTACTATTTGCCATGAAGTGTTTAAAATCATAATTTTTTTCGTTTTTAATTTTTTCCTTCTTTTTTTATTCCACAATTAGGGGAGAGGCGCGGAATTTGGACCGGTATCATAACTTCAATTCTATTATATATTTGGGCCGTAAAATAGGCAAATTAGATTTAGGTATCATCCTTTAATAATTTTAACAAAAGACAAAAAGGCCTGACGCTATTTTAAATTAAGTAGGAAAATATGTTATTGTCTCTTCAGATAGGAAAGTTCTTTGGCTACAATTCACTGTAATTATTTTAAAAATAAGGTTAGGGAATTTTTTTATTATTGTTGTCCAAAGGTTGCTTAGATAGGACTGGACCATTTAATTCAATGGGATTATTATTTTAAACTTCGTGAAGAATGATCCCTCTTAGAAAGCAGTTTATCACCACTAGTAATCTTTATAAATTGGAATCGGAACAAGTCGAAGGAAAAAAAACAATAAAAGGACACTAAAGCCGACAAATGTTGGGTAAAAAAGATAAAAACTTAGCATACGTATCATTTGAGAGGAAACAAAGGAAGAAGAAGAAGTGATACAGAGCATAAAATGGCATTCTTGGGTTTTAGCAATGTGTGCTGGTGTGAATTTGAGAATCAAAATATATTTTTGCTTTAATTATGCTTAAAAAAATTGAGCAACCAATCTGAGCAACTAGTGTACAATCTAGGTTTCCTTGATTGAATCGATGATGCATTTTTTTAAGCTGGCTTTTTCCTAATTTAAAGTGCATTTCATAAAAAGTTAATTACACTGGTCTGTAGATAAATAAGCTACAAAAAATTCTACTACTTGTTTTTCATTAAAATGACTTCTCCACCACTGTACATTAAAAAAAATGTTCTGGTAGTCCAAATTCGGCGACTCTTCCTTACTCCATTTTAATATTATTAAGAGAAGAAATTGGACAGTTTTTCATACCATAAATTCTTTTGAAGCATCTAATAATCATCCCACTACTGAAAAGTGCCCTTTTCAATGTCAAATGTGCACAAGTGTCAATTCTTTTGCTTCCTTGATATAACTGTCAGGTTTGGGAACGCCTTACCACGTGTGAAATGCCACCGAGTTTGGCGAATGTCACCAATCTGAAAGCAGCTGTTTGATGCTTATCGGAAGTTATCATCCAAAACATAGATAGGCCTTCTGTGTATATAATTAAAACCTTCATTTAAGTCTGACCGACATGTAAAGAAAATTAATCGATCCAAAGCAATTTGGCATCATTCCCTTACTATATAACTAAAGAAAATACGACTAATATTCCTATTGAAAGGCATTTTTACTTTCTCTTATACTAATATTCCTATTGAAAGAGAAAGTATTTGTCAAAAGATTCGACCCAGAAATTTTGATGAATCTCCACGTACTTTTCTCCTTTAATCCGAAAAAACCAATTTTAAAATTATGTGTCTGTCTATCTGTCTGTGAACAAGATAAGTCAAAAACGGAACGAGCTAGACGAATGAAATTAAGTATGTGGTGTTAACACTAAAATTGTAGATCTGTATTGAATTTTGGAACAATATATTGAAGTGTGTCTCTTTGTCCGTCATCTGACAGCGATTCAAAATAATGAGTTCCGTCCCCAAATAACCTTCGTGTTGCTCAAAACGGACGTTAATATAACTAAACTAAACTAAACTTGTCCGTCTGTGTGCATGCGAACACGGTAACTTAAAAACTTAAAGAGCTAAGCGGATGAAATTTGCTTATGGTTTTATCACAAAAATCATACTTTTGTAACAAATTTTGAATCTATTCCATCAAGGCGTTGACTGTCTGTCGATTTTTCTGTTCGGGCGTATATGAACGCGATAACTTAAAAACGCATTAAGCCGCAGGAATGAAATTCAGTATGTGATATTTATACTAAATTTATAAGTAATATAATTATTTTGTCACTGTGTTATCATTTTGTTAAATTTTTATTCTCATGTCACCTTATTTTACGCCCAGACTGGCGTTTGTTTTCTACAGGTTTTAGAATTTAATAAATGCTGAGGTATAGTTCTGTCTCCCCGGAGACCCTTACACCCTAACGGGTAGGCTGGTTGCCGTGGGGTAGGTCATACGTCATAATTATTTGGCCAAGTTTTGAGTCAAATCCGTCTACGGGTAGACTGTCTGTCCGTGCTTATGTGGACATGATAAAAAATTGAACAAGCAACATAAATGAAATATGTTTAGAAAATGGTCTTGAGACCCAAACTGTATATCTATATAAAATTTTGAATCCAATCGGTAAATGGAAAAACCTCAAAAATGTATACTCGATTCTCTTCACTATACGACGAAGCTAAGCACAAAACGTGTCTTATTGTGGAAGTATAGTAGAAAGTCGAAGAGAGAACACTCCTCCCGGTTCTTTTAAATATTTTTAATTAATCTAAGTCCTAATTTTTGTTCGCATTAAACGGAGTTTCGATTTAATTAAACTCCGGTCCATTACTAAGCAGCTGCAACAGTTACTTCAGCATAGGTACAATAATTAACAAAAATGCTTATGATGAATAGTTTACATCATGAAAAGTGACAAAACCTTCAAACACAAACGACGAAATCTAAAAGAAAGAGTCTTAGAAGTCATGGTGTAAATACAAGCTTATTCGTTAACTTTCTGGCAAGAATGAGATACCAAACAGTTCATTTCCATAAAATGCAACTAAATATAGATAGTTCAAGAAGTGTCAAAGAGCACTAAGAAGAAATAATTTTCATATAAAGATTATATTTACATATTGCATTATTATGTACACCATTTTATATATTATACAGGGTGGTCGTAAATTATTCAACCCATTTCAAAAATTAATAATAAAAAATTAATAATGTAACAACTGCTTTTTCAAATGAGAGAGCAAATAAAAAAGTTTTTTTTCAGATAGGTGGCCTACCATTACGGTGTTCTAAATTTGCTACAGTGAGAGATTTCCATATGCAATGGCTACCGATCAGCAGAAGCCGATGCGCGTTTTCTGGTTTCCTTTTTTCGTTTTCCTTAAATATCTCGGACACTATTCAGTTTTCGAATTACAATTTAAAGAGCGTAAAATTTAACAAATTAAAGAGCGTAAAATTTCCTAGAAATACACGCTTTTATTTTTCTTCTAGTTTCAATAGTTTCGCAGATAATGGCTCTCTAAAATAGGAGATGTCCAATAATTTACGGCCACTTAGACCACCGCAATAGCGCGTTACCTATCTGGAAAAAAAATTAAATGCGTCCCATCTAGAAAAAATCCGTAGTTGTAACATTATTAGGGGTTTTTTATTATTAATTTTTTTAATGGGTCCAATAATTTATGACCACCCTGTACCTTAAATACTCCCTCTGTCCCAAAAGCACAAAAAAGAGAAAATGAAGCATTAATTACTAATAAAGAGACATTAAATTTACAATTATTAATCGGCATATCTGAAGGTTGTAAGTCAATTTGAAATTCTGATTAAATTTTATTAAGAAATAGTGAATAATCTGAAAAAAATGGCAGGAATATTTTTGCTACCCTGCTTGGGATCCAATTCATATTTTAAAAATCCTTGATCTAATGATTACTGGTATCTCCATAAAATCTACAGGAAAAAAAACCTTTCAAAGGCAAATGTTTTGATATCTCATTGTCAAAAATCTGAAAAAAAAGGGATCGAAACAAAGCCAGCTTATGATTTAAAAGGGGAAAAAAAGCCTTCCGAAAACCCCCAGAGAACATTTTTCATTTTCATCGGAGAATATTTTTAGATGTCGGAGATTTCGCCGATCATAGATGAATCATGATTTCATCTGTGCGTGAATACGGGACCTCAAAAAGTGCGTTATAAGCAAATCGATGTTTTATTTATACATAACTTATAAATATTATACGAAATTCAGAATGTTCTGCATTTTAAAAAGATTGAATTTAGTTTTTTCCCCTTTCAGTCTGTGGCAGGAGCCATTTTCAATATTTATTTCAGAGATTCGATTGAGCCGATTTTACATATCTATTTTATTTTCTACGGTTGATTGGTTAGTGAGATTCTTTGGTACAAAAGCCACCGTTGGCTATGTTGCGCCAAACGAAAGGTAAAACCAAATTATGTCATTTTTAGAAAATATTGAGTTACTTTTTAAAGAATCATCAGAACCTATAAGAAGAGAATTCCCTGAATTAAAATATCAAGAAGAAATGAAAATTTATAGCAATGTTTTAAATCAAAACTTCACTTTGAAATAAATTATACAAAAAGACTTACATTTCTCGAAAAATATAATTACTTCATTATAATTGAAAATCAGTACCTTTAATTGCAACCCAGAAAGATAAAACTTATTTAATGTATCCAAATATTCATCTTATAAAATATTTGTTAACAAGGTCACTTCCGTGTTTTTTTAAAATTGATCCGTAATATTTAAAGAATGCATGTTTGGGAGGTGGGCATTAACTACTTAACTGATCTTCCTGTATGTCATACGTACATCTAATAACATATTTGAAACTTATAAAATAAAATAAAGTTTTTCATAGATGTTATAATTCTAAACAAAGTTACGTGGAATCCATAAACATCTCAAATATATTGGATTCTTATTTGAAATATTCAAATCGACAGCCATTCAATAGCATTGTCCAGACAGAATGATTAATTAGTTGAGAAAACTTAACAGCCAAGTGGTTCAATTGAAAATTCTGTATATACAATTCTTTATCAACCATACATATAAACAGGAAGTGTTGACTAACAAGATACTTATTTACTTTGACGAACCAATTTAACAACTGATAAAAAAATGTTTCAGACTTTATCTAAAAGACCAACAATACATATAAAATAGTTTATTTTGTAAAATAGAAATTGATATATGTATCATTGCTCTGCACATAGATTGCTATCAAAATTCAAAACAGCATAAACAAATAGTTGCAAATATTAATTATACAGTATCACGAAAGTTTATACTCTTTAAGTAGCCTTTTCAATGCTCTCATTATCAACCATTGTTTGCCGTTAATTTAATAAAGCAGCGTACATGGATTGAGTCCATGATATTGAACACACATGACAAAGGGAAAATAAAGCACATCTTAAATCATATGGGATTTGATACATCACCAAGGCAAAAGTCTGATTGAGCCTTATAAGAGGTATGAGAGAAAAATGCTATCCTAAGTGAGTTTTTAAGGAAAATTCAGATCACATCTGTCTTACAGAAAAGAAAAATTCCCATTTAGCTATCACAACCGTAGCATTATAACAGTACTATGGGTCGCATTCAGTTAACCAGTTTTCCTAAATAACGCTATCTAAAAATTTCTTGTTGGCAGTCCGAAAGGCGAAGGCCTTTTGTCCGGAGATATAAGGAAAATAAAATTTCATCCCCCTCTAATTTCATAAGAGTTGGACTTATGAGGATAAAAGAGGGGGGGATGAGAGCTTTCCAACGAAATATCACATGCCTAGGTTAAAAAGCAGTCGAGATCAAGAGATCGAAAACCACTTTTCAACCCCTAACTTCTAAGGGATTGATTGCATTTATTGAACGACTTTAGGTACAAAAGTTGTTTTTTTAGGATGAGGCGATAATTCGCCTAATTCGAATTATATTTTTATTCTCAAGTAAGGAAGTTACTGGGAAATGAAAATTTCAATCCCCGCCATTTCCACCCCCTTTGAGTTGACAGAGTCCCAAATCAGAGTTTGTAAATAATATTAAAGAAAATATTTATAGTTCCAGACTTTTGGTTAGCTTGACCAAAGCTCATGCCGGTAACCTAGGTAACGAGCGGGCCGACCGTCAGGCAAAACTGGCCACCACAATAGGGCATATTCATATGTCAAATTGAAAATCAAACAGTTTGTGGTTCATGAATGGGAAAATTATTGGAATCAACGCAACTCAATTTCTATTATTAGAGTCAGGACATTCATGAATAAAGTGGTCAAAAAATTTTTAATCGTTAATAAATATTTAATATACTTTCTTATTGGGCATGGTCCTTTTCCGGCCTATTTACATAGACTTTCATCTATTGAATTCCCCAAGTTGTTCTTGTGGTCAGGTGGACGATGCAGATCATTATATATTTGACTGCACCCTCGCCAAAGAATTCCACCTCAAGAAGCCTCCAGAGCAAAATATGAAGATATGGTTTAAAAATTTAATGCATAATAAAATGGCAATAAATAAATTAATGAAAGCATATACTATTAGTAACAACATTTGTGATTCATCAAAGGGTCCAGAGTGAAATTGCTTTTAAATTATTTTAAGATATCTTTACTCCTTTACCTCAACACCGCTGATTGAGAAAATTTTAGGTGGGTTGTCCCTGCGCCCTACCCTAAGTTTTTAATTACGTAGTTAATTTTAACTGATTATATTGTTTTTAGGTTAATCCTGGACATATTAAAATGTTTTGTTGTCCTAAATTTTAATGAACATTCATCCTTGGGGAATCCAATTGGCAAACTTGTTTTTATCCTTCTTATCTTAAAAATTTGATCATTTTATTCTTGTATTTTTATTGTTGTTTGACTGACGTGGACTTTGGTGGATTTTACTGTTTTCTGGACAGGTGAGAGACCAATGCTCTTTTGTGGGATTTTAATGATACTTTACAAAAATTTTTATTGCCTCCTTCTTTTTACTGGTGTGTTGTGCTGAGCTTGTGCTTATGTTTTGCTCATTTGTATGTATACTGGGAGCTCCCCCCTTTTGAGTGTTTTGAATATTTTTAATGTTGGTTCCAGATCTGGTGATAAAAATCAAACAAAATTCAATTAATTTATGGTCCTCTCCAAGTGTAATATCGATTCAGTGGCGTATTGTTTTTTGGGGTTTTTTTTGTGAGTGTTTGTGTTTTGGGTTACTTTATTTATTTTGTTGTTGTCCCTTTTTTGCAATGTTTGTAACGTTCTGTGCTGTGTTTGTGATGCTTTTGTGTGTGTCATGTCATATTGATATTCTTGTATTACTTTTATATTTCCCCACCGGTCTGCTAAAGGCCTTACACCGTTCCGGCAGGTAGGACCGGTGTGGGTTTTAAATAAATAAAAAAACCCTCCAATGTCCGAACAGGTTACAGATTAGGACAAAAGATTATACGACAAACTGATCCTTTTTGTCTCAGAAATATGTTATTTGAATTTATCTAATGATTTTTTAACTGCGAGTATTTTGCTATGCCTCCACGATATAATAAATATTGGTTTGAAATTTCTCCCTCAAGAATTAGAGAAAACTTCCGACTTTAATTTTTTTCACACGTGATGATAATATTAATGTATCATCTATCTATTTATTATTTTATAATATTTAAAGAGCTTTAATTAACCTGGAATTCCACAAAATATCTTTTTATGATTATAATAATTTTAAAAATATTTATGTTGTAGGCAAATTGAACAATTTGGCTTTTTGTGAAAAGAGCGCCATAGTTTCGCAGTACACTTGGCAAATTAAAACATGGCTTAGCGTAAAAAGACAGCGCTCTTTGTAAAAAGGTAGATTTTTCTAGTTGTCTAAGAAGAAGTTGATGATTTGACTGCTTTTATACTTAATCATCGGATCTTGAACCTTACGTAAAAATGATAACTATTACGCGATAAGGATTCTTGAACTATAGTTTCCTTATATTTCCGCTAAATCTTTACAAAAGAATCGGAAAAAAATAATAACTGCTCACTGCGTTTCTACGTATTGACGTTTGGAATATGTTATTTTACAGGATATTTTAAGCCATTTTGAAGGCACAATGCAGATTTTTCTTACCATAGCTTGAATTTACATTTCGGATTAACGACATTTTAAAATCATAGTAAACCTTTTTCCTCTTGAGTAAAACCAAGCAACAAGACACACTTTTCATTCTATCAGAGAAATATCACATAAATCCAAATCCAAAATAACTATTCAATTCAAAGCATTCACGTATGAAACATAAATTATCCTATATTCTTGGAACCACTAGTATATTAGACAGTGTATTTTTTTACTTTTTTAATTATATCATTAATGTATTGTACATAGGCACTGATAGATTTTTTTTTGCAAGTATGCGGAATATTAAGGAAAATGAAAGTAAATGAAGGGTTTTGGAGAACGAAAAAATTTCTTTAAATGCTTTTGAAAATTCTTCTGGATTTTGCATTTAGATATTTATGATTTGTTGCTGAATGCTGAGTTTTGTAAAATTAGCATCCCGTTTTGAAGCTAAATGGCGGCTATTAAGGGACGGACCTCGCAATTGTAGATTTTGGTCAGATGATGCCTGACATTCAACTCTCCAACTTCCCGTCCACAACGAGGTGAAGATGTTCGACCCACGATGGAAAATTTAACGCCCACGAGATCCACATACACGGCCATATTCAGTATAACCGAGTATCGAACCGCCGATCCTCCCCTCACGACACTGAGACTTAAGCACGGTCCGCTAGCAAGTTAGCTTGATCTATGAGCAATGAAACTTCAGGAGATGAAGTTTTAAAATCTATAGCAAACATTGTCAAATAAAAATTAATAAGAAGTATCAGATACCCTATTACTTAAAATTTTTTTTTGGTGAGAATTGGGTTATAAAAACGAAATTTAGAAAATTTCACAAATCCCAGGAAGGAATGACATCGAAATCAACAGAATCATGAATGAAAATATGATATTTACTAGGATTTATTATTTTTCTGTTAAACACAGCTTAACTAACAAAGAAATATTAATTTAAAAAAATACTCAACTAGAGGAAGCAGATTTTTTTAGCTATTGGTGGTTTGAAAAAAGTCAACGTAATAGGTATTTCTTTTAGAAACGTAAGAGGTTCTGGTGTTCAAAATGATGAATCTGGTGAGTTCTGCTCAAAGAAAATACTAACAGATCCAAAAAATCAAAATGGATCAAATTTATTATCACGTGACAAATGTCAAATGCACCTACCCAGTTTGATATTTGATCCATTGCGTATCTTGCAGAAGGGAAAAGGACGTCGCGTCACAGCAAAACCTATAGTGGGACATTCACCACTAGGCCACTCTATATTTTTGGAACACGGAAGGCCAAAACATTTCGTCAATGTAAGAATCCAATGAGAAATGGTGTAGACCAAGGGAAAAGTTGGATTTTATTCGGCGCACTAAGCCATAAAACTAAAATAAGATATAGTGGGTTAGGGGGACCGAGCCTCTCTCACAAAAGCGAAAATCACAAAATGGGGCAGGAGGAGTATGGGTGGGAGTCAGTCTGGGGAAATCAGGGTGGAGGGAGGAGGAAGAGGCGCAGTAGCCTAGTGGTTCGGGTTGCCTGTAGGTGATGGGTTTACAGTTGGCACGGTGCGACCTGTGAATGACCCACTAAATTTTATGGGCTGAAAATGGAAACGGTCGGCTAAGAAGCCCTCCAAATGGATTGGAACAGCCTTATGGTGAAGGTCCAGCTTATTAAAACTGATATTGGGTATTGGATGAAGCGCACAAATCAATATTATGCGGCAATGACTTCCACACAACATCAAATATTTAGCGTAAATCATACATGGCGGATCTTTGAAGGAATTGGGTTTTGTGCTTGTATTGAAGACTCTACCACCCGACCACACGACCGCATCGGCCCGGTGCACACTAGCCGATTCGTGTCGTCGAAGCTATAAAAATAAAAGTAGTAATCCCCATTCCTACTGTGTGTCTCCACAGGGGCATATGGGTTTTTATTGTTCTTTTATAGCTTCAACGACACAAATCGGCTAGAATCGGCTAGTGTGCAGCGGGCCTTAGATCTAAAAAAACTTAATTGTCGGAAATTTATTTTCACGTGATACACATCAAATACGGATCGTTAACTTATTTTTGGAATCCATTGCACATCTTTTGCAAAAGGAAAAAGAGCGTGACATCACAGAACAGCATAAGAAAACTGCAGCTGGTCAATACATGACTTGCACAATCATATATATATTGACCAATTATGATGCTTTTAAATTAGATGTTGACCAATTATGATGATGCAATTGTTATAGGACAGTGACATCACGTGAATTTGTTCCAGTTAAAGCGTTGCATTTACCAAGTTACCTGTTCAGTTAATTATCTGTTTCAACTATGTAGAATTTAAGTTTTCGGTAACGACGGAATATTGGGGTGAAAACAGATAGGTCATGATTTTTTGATATCTAAAAAAAAAACATCTTTTCAGTCTTCACTATCTTAGAGGGCTATATATATATATATATATATATATATATATATATATACACACCAGTTAGTTACCTGTTCAAACAGTGTAGAATTACAGTGCACGGTAGCAAGAGAATTTCGGAACGAGAGCAGGTAAGTCAAGGCTTTCCGGTTTGTTTATCCTTTTTTAGTTGTTTTACAATTCCATTCTTTAAAAGCTGTATATTTTCGAGAATTGCTAAAAAAAAGTCACCCATTGAATCTTCACTGTCTAAGAGGTCTAGTTTTTATGAAAAAGAACATGGATTTTTTGTAAGGTTTCCTTTCGAAAAAACTTGCCTTTGGCGGTAGAGTAAAAAAAGCAGAGAAGACTAACGACTTAAGAACTCCTGAGAATTTCTTGTCAGATTTCCGCAACTAGCAAAAGTGCTATTTTCAGTCCCATTGCGCATTTCGGAGGAGTGTTAAGCTTTATTTTGGCATTCGAAGTAAAATATTCGTAAGTTCAAGTTCCCCGGAGAGACTGTCGCACCACCTATGGTTGGATCACGACCTTTCCAACTATTCGTGGGGCGGATGCCATGGCTGTCAACACTTGTGAAATTCGGTGTTAATGCTGTTACTGCCAAGTAATATTTCTCAGAGTGTAGCATCTTCATCTCATATTTAACACAAAATTAATTTGTTATCTAAACTGATTTATTATTGCATGTAAAATCTTCTGGAGGTTCTTCAATGGTTCTGTGTCGAACAAAGCAAAAATACGATACAAAAAGGATTGATATATTTATTTAGAAAGAGAAACTAGAATTCGATTTCGGCAGTTTCTTCTGAAATATCAGTTTAATATAATCTAATAAATGTAATAGTACCTAAAAATAATTCGCAATATTCAAAACAAAAGGCAATGTTACCGTTGATCATTAGAAATCCATATTCTTTCGTTTTCTTATAGATCAGAACCGAGACAAGATTCTCCGCCAGTAGTCTTTTAATCTGAGTATCGTCAGACGAAATATTTCACGTATTTTGTAATAAAATACTTCAAAAAAAATCGCGTAATTTCGTAAAATCCTGCACATTTCCCATTTCTGCAACTGTTGCAATTATACTTAATAAAATTTCAAGATTTTTCTTTTGTCACTAAATATCCAAAATTCTCCAACAAGGCCCAATGCACTCAGTGCAAATCTTCAGATTGCGGATATATCTGCTTAAATATTTTCATTAACTTCTCAGAAAAAAATATCAGAGCCTGTGATCACTGATTTCTTCTTTAAATCAAAATTATCACTAAAAGCAAAGAGAAATCTACTCTGTTTATATATATGGAGATAAGCTGAAATCTGGGGTGTTTTTACGAAACGCTTAGTACCGGGCTTATTTTGAATTTCATTACTTTATTTGAACCACCTTAGGATCACCCCTAGTATTACGTAAAACATATGTAAACATCTTCAGCTAAAGCACTTCTGCTTTAACTTATGAGTTACGCAAGTTGTTTCCTTTCCCGGGTCTAGTAAACTGTTGAACTAGCAAAATGAGGAGATTTCCCTTTTCGAAAGTATAAAAGCCAGAACGCCGATTTTAACTTCTCTTTCTGTGTTTGACACTTTCTGGTGTTCCGCGCCGTTTTCCGCACAATATTTTAATTGGGTTGGATTCTGCTAAAATTTCTTCCAAAGATCTTAAAATAATATTTCATTGATAGTAAAAATACTGGAAGACAACAATAAATCAATTTTTGTATTTTACTATGACTGACAAGTTATTTCGAAATGTTTCGAGAGTACAACTGAACTTTGCATATATGCTTTAGAGGTAAATATCGATGCTTCTTTATAATAAATTCGTTCGTGTATTAACAGATGGAATTTTATAAAGTATTGGTTAGTTGGTTTTATAAAGCAAGATGGAGATTTATAAAGCATAATAATATAGATATTATCTGTAAAAAGAATAACTTAAATGAAAATTCTTCTGAAATTTTATTGACAGTATCATTTGAAAGATATTATTATGAATGCTGAAAACCTACAATTATTCTAATGTTCTGTAGTTCATATGGACGGATTAAAGCTGACCCTATTCCCGTCAAAACAATTTCGCCCCCATCCCAAAGTTGGCGTAGTTTAGTTTAACCTTCCGTTAGACGCAATTATTTTCATCCTTAAATGGTCGCAATGCATCTCTCAGATTTAATTCTATTCTATGATATATTCATCCGGTTTTGGTAATTTTTCCTTCATAACTATAATAATTAGTCCTAATGAGAATGTAAATGAGTATTCTGTAAGAAAGATTTAAATTGCAATGCTTTAAAAACAGCTAATAGATGCGAACTGCATGCGTATCTATTAGATATTGCGACCAACGAAGGGTTAATCAATGTCTGGTTTCGATCAGATGAAAATGATATATCACATGTCTAGCATACAGATTCCGCCTTAGCCATGCGGAAGACAGGAGAGGTCGCTCAGATGAAAAGAATGATATCTGAGCTGGCATTATACTCTCCAAACTTCCGCGTCACCCTAATTTAAGGGCGTTTGACCCATGAAAGGAAATTTAACATACACCAGGTCCACCTAACAGGTGGATCTTCCGTGGGACGAACCCGTGAGCCTCCGATCTCAAAGCCAAAACCTTTTCAGCTGGCAACCACAGCCTGACTCCGAAGCTGGGAAATAACGGACCGATAATTTATGATAAATAAATGAAAATTCAATTAAAAACAACTATATTATGTTAAGACTTTTTAAAACTATTTTTGTTCAGAAATGTTGAGGGGTATGAAAATAAAAAACCCTGTAAGAAATTTGCGAACCTTATATTTTTCTGGGAGACCCAACATTTTAACCCCTTAACCCTAATGCCAGAGCTCCCCTCGTACATTGAATTATGACATTTTTAAACTTATAATCTTAAATTAAGTCATTCATAGACATTACCATTCGATACAAAAATGACCCGTGATCCATTGAAATCTCAAGTGCTCAATAGACTCTTAGTTGAATCAATACACTTTCCAAAACAAAAGGGGGTCATCTAATCAGATGGTACAGAAAACTATACAATTAAAGGGCTGAGAAGTTCAGGAATAAATAATGTACGTAAATAATGATAACATTTTGTTTAGAAAAATGCCAACACTTTCGTCATGAAGAAAAAAATTGTTTTCACCGATTTGACTGATAAAAAAGTTCTATAATATAAAGACCTTTCTTTTCCAGACTACTTTTCCGCTCCCAAGAAAAAAGTAAAAGCTACGGAAGCTACTCTCCAAAGCAAACTTTACTAAAGATGGCGCTAACCAAACTGATTCGAGAGAAGTCTGTAAAGGTCATGGTGCGAAGTGTCATCCACATACATCGATCCATTGGCGACGTCTCAGAATCCGTCTTGCCAGGACGATTAGCCTCCTCAGATCTTCGCAATCACTGGAGATCCGAGCCCAAGGAGAGGAACTTTTCAGCGACGATGAATTAAAGTTGCTTTCAAAAGAAATTGCTGCGGAGCCATTAAAAATTACTCAGCGGAGGAGTTGGAAGAACAGTGGTGCAATTATGTGGGTGGGAGGGCTGTAGAATAGACCACAAAAGGTGGTATCGTTGGAAAGGGGGGGGGGGACTATCGCCACGATGAATAAGCTTTTTTTGTCATTTACGTGCAGAATACAATAAGATAGGAAATTTTCAAGCTCTGAATAAATTTAATGGAAATTTTCGAAAACTTTCTTCATATTTTATTTGTTATCAATTGTCCAACGACCCGGAACACTCATATAACACGATATTAAAATGTCGAAAACTCTCTTGAAATAGGGTATAAGAATAGCATAGTTTCCACATAAAATGGAGCAGAAATAGCGTCGTGTCTCCTACAGCACGGTTTCAATACGAAACGGAATCCTTAGCTTTAGTTTAGTTTTATGAAGATTTGAAAAACTTCACTTCGATTTTATCTAGAAAAACCCTCTCATAACAAGATAGAATACGGTATCCATATAACATGGAGAAAAAAATTCCGACTATCCTTTTACATCATCGCATACTAATAACAAGGTATCCATACAAAACGGTGCTAAAATAGCGGCGTTTCTTCTATAACATGGTTTTGACACAAATGGGGTTTCTTTCTCGCTTTAATTTTGTTGGATTAAAGTTCATTTCGACACCAGTACTATTTTAGGACAGATCTCATAATTTTGAATGATGTCAACTGACGAGGGAAAAACACGGAACAAATTAATGTATTGAAGCAGGGTTGCTTATGTTATTTTTTGCGCATTTTATTTCTAGTTATACAAGCTTTACGTACAATGCGAATATTTTCATGTAACAAGGAATTACACAATAAAGAAAATTCATTCCTCAAAAGTTTCCGTGTGCCAGGATTTGAAAATTATAGAGTTGGTTTATCTGCCTCTAAGAAACTAATCTATATCAGGAATTCTTAAACTGTGAGCTTGCGCTAATAAATATTAGTGACCTGAAAAAATTGGCAAGTTTTTTCCCCTCTCTCTTTCAGACTCTTCAATATTTGTAAACAAAATACTTAGGAGCAGAATCTTGACTTAGAAGACTTCCCTAAATTTTTTAAAATAATTATTTTTTATCAGTTTCATTTCATTTATCGTAATTATTGCTTTATTTTATTATTTACTAGCAGTACGCGCACGGCGTTGCCCGTGGAATCAGGACTTTAACAAAATGAAAAAAAAAAGAACCGCCCACAATGACATGAAAAAGTTTTGAAAACAAAATCAAAATAAAAGATACACACTTTTTGATTTTCCTGCTTATTTTTTTTTTCACGCTACAGTACAGAGTACGTTAATCCAAAACAATATTACAAAATTGGAACGTGAAAATGATTATTATACAGCAAGCAAAATATAAATAAATTCCGAAAATAATAATCGAAGTAATTCATTCAGGTGAAGGTCATGACGTATCCTTCGCGTCCGCCAATCAAAATTGGCATCAACGTTCCGAAGAAGTGCCGCTTTTGGAACTCGATCGAGAAAAATAATTCGCAACGGCCCAGAAAAAAATTAATTTAAAAAAAACGATAAAAGATATTTTAACCATTCTTATTTTAAATCCGACAGAACCGTTCTAGTTATAAGCTAAAAAAAATTGAAAATAATAGTGTTATTAGAAAGTCGGATGCAGCAAATTTAAAAACAAAACTAACATTTAGATAGCAAAACTGACTATTTTTTAAAAAATTCTCAAAATTCAGTAAATTACGTTAGAAATTCAAAACTAGCTTCATTAGAACGGAAATCGCGTGCTCTTTCCGATGGTGTATCTATTTTTGTCGTACAATTATTCGAAACCAATCTATTGAGAAATTAGTGCGAAAAATCAACCAAAACAACACAAAACATTAAATAAAAAAAATTCTAGATTAAAATTTAAAATTTCGGCTTCGAGGTGCATTCAGTCACCATTACGACTACCTGTGTGCCAAATTTTATGGCTGTAAGTGCGATAGATTCGTCTGGACATCGCAGACAAACACACACACACACACGCACGCACACAAACATTGCCTTTTATATATATTAGAGATTTCACAACTTTGGAGTTCTGAACCGATTTTTCTGACTATAAAGGGGCCATGAAATTTTTTTCTCGCATTGGAGAACCCTGGAAATAGTTTAAGAAGCCCTGAACTATATGTTTAAGAGAAATAGCGACTTCTGAATCTCCCAAACTACGCCAAATTTTCTTTGAAATATTGCTTAACTTTTTATTCTCCTTTCTTAGATACGAAACCGATTCGTGAGTGCTATAATCCGAACTTACACATTTCAAACATTTTCAACCTATATAACTGAAATCAACTAACTAGCCTGAAGCAACTTCCTTTTTCGCTTATTTCTAGTATTCAATTTATTTCCTACAATAGTCCGAAATATAGGTTAGAAGAAATTGACACGGCTATAAGTACCACATTCCAGATAAGACAAACTTTATTATGTCACATGGTCAAAGGAAGGTTTGTCTTACATGTTTACTTTTCTTGTCACTTTTATTACTGTTCTTATTTGGATCACATCTCGATTTGATTTGTCACGTTTTATTTGTCTACCTATTGTAAAAAGACAAGATCCGGCAACAGTAGGTGACAGTGTTATTTTAGACAAGCGCAAAATCAGAAATAAATATGGGTGAGCTAAGCACTGAATACCTGGATGTTAAAAATCAGGAAGTCCAAAAATCTAGATCGGCTGTCAAAGCAAAGCGAAAAGTTAAAATTATTATCTAAAACTGATTACAGAAACCACATGAGTCAAATAATATCAAAATGCCAGTTATAAAATGAACCAGTTTTTTAAAACTTCCAGCTAATAAAAAAATGATTAATTTTTTAAATTAATGATCAGTTTCTTTTACTGGGTAGCTTTTATATACCCATAATGTGACTCTACTTGACTCTCGTCATTTCTTCGTTCATTATGTAAATACCCCTTTGGAATGTGAAAACAGTAAAAACTCAATTTTGAAAAAATTGGGCACATGTGATTTCTGCAATCGACGATTCAATTGTTAATGCTGTCAAAGTTAAAATTTATATTAAAAATTGTTATAAATTTCTTTTACCTATTTATTTCATATTTTTCTTTGTCGCTGTTTTCTTTATTTTATAATTAAGTATTTTACTCATCCGTGCATTTTGTTTAATATTCAGAGCCTCTGTGTCTGTGGCCTATAGTGCCTGTTAAATTCGTCAAACGTCCTCTCGTTGGTGTGGTGTGGAAGTTTAAAGAGGTTGTAATCATAAAATAAAGGAGAGGAGAGCAGTAAGAAAGGACGTTGATGCGACATTTAAATGAAAGACAAAGTGCAGTTAGATAACATATTTAGCTACTTTTATCACGTAAGTGTGTAGTCACGTGAATTGACTCCATTAGCAAAACTGCTTAATATTTCATTCTCGAAGTAAAATTTTACTTCTCTCGAACTAATATCAGTCAAAATTTAAAACTTTTCTCAAATGGTACGAAATCATTCTTATTTTGCCTTATGATTTAAGATGATGCTTAAGAAGGAGATAACATTGAGATTCCATCCATTTTATTGAAGAATGGGATTTTACTAAGCTTGCTGTAGCAGAAAAAGACGAATATCTGTATTCGCAATTTTTATAAACAATAATTGATAACATAATTAACAACGGTTTATTTTAGCTCAGCTTAGTTATATTAATATTTACTAAACTTATATAATTTAGTTATATTAACTTCTCGTTTTCAATCTACACCAGGGCTATTTCGGAGAACATTGAATTGTAATTTTGAGCCGTGGTCAGATGACAAGGATGGCACCTGATCCCACACCTCCTCCCCCTACTTCTGCGCCACACCAGCGGGTGGACGTTCGACCCTCGATGGACATAACACGCACAGTACCCTATACAGTGCAAATCTTCCGTGGAATTGAGTCTCGAATCCGCGAGCATCCTGTCACGAGGTCATCGTGGCCCCTAATTCTCAATATCATTAACCATTTAAACAGAGTTGTATTAACAATAGAATATTTTTTCTTTCGCCACTGAAAAATCACCATGCCAAGCAAATATTCTTTCACTAGAACAAAGGAAAAAAAGACACACTAATATTCTCCCCGAAATAAAAAAAAAGAATTAAAAATTCAATAAACGAAAAAACTATAGAACGTTGAATTAACTAAATTTATTTTTTATTTTCAAAAGTTTATACAAAATTTATGAGGTAGTTTATTAAATTAATTACTTCTTATTTAACATAAACTAAATTATTTATATCCCCTTATTTTTCGGTCTAGGTACCAGCATAATTCTTTATAACACAAAAACAATTGTGAGCCTATATTTTTTTTGACAAAGTTGTTTTTACATGAAAAAAATAGAATAAATAATGTGAAGTAAAGCTGCTGAAAATGAACTGTTATTTTATTCATTAAATTATTCAGCTAACTAAAAATGAGAATCGCGTAAATATTATTTGGATCGCAAAGAATTCTAAAATATTGCTTTCATGATGAATTGTTTGAAAGCTCTTTTTTGTAGTTTAAAAGCTTCATAATCTACAACTTATTTAATTTTCAGAAACAAAATGTTACAAATTACATTTCAAAGTGTTTTGTGGATTGTGTTCACGCCATAAAAAAGCGTTTGAGGCTAGGTACTTTTAATTAAATTTATGTGATTAACGGTATATACGATATACCCTGTTAGAGTGATGCTTATAATTTTGTATTCAAGTTCCAACGACTTAGACCTGCATTATCAGAGGAAAATTTCCGATCTGAAACAGAAAGTTTCCAAAGCTGTTTTATTTCGAGGTTTCTTAACTTATGGGCCGCGATTCCTTGTGGGGTCATGTGAATAGATTCTTAGGGCATGAAAATTCTGACAGAATCTGCATATCATATTTTTGAAAACATTATTTAGGAAAAATAACCTATAGGGTAACGTGAATAAATTTTGGGTCGCGAAAATTCTGACCGGCTTTTGAAAAATTCCAGCCGAAAAGTGCCAGACCGCGCTGCGGTGCTTTTAAGTTTCGACTCTACTTAATGAGCAGATGGTGATTTTAACCCTTTGCGGACAGGTTCGGCGTAAAAAGTGCGCCAGTGGGTATTTACCATAAACCGAATAAAAACTATCGAAGGTGGAGAGTTCTTAATCCCTCTAACCTCGTATTAACATTCCTCCTAGTTTTTCCGATAGTTTCCACTGACAATGAATCAGTCAGTTCGGTCTGATCGCGCTTGAAAGTGCATGAAACGCTCTCCATAACTCCAACCTGTCAATCATGAAACGGCGGGAAATTAGCTCTACAGAGCAATATTCGGCCGTTTTGGAAGAATTAAGAAAGAAATTACAAGCTGAGGACAAATCTGATGCAGTTTATCTCGATGGAGAAGTGACTATGTACAGCGACCAAGAAACCGATTCTGAGACTGACTTGGAGGACAATCCAGTTCACGAAGAATATAGAGACTCATATTCGGAGAGAAATGTGTGTATCATCTAATTCAACCTCTAATCTTATTATACCATAAAAAATAAAGTTGTATATAATTAAATAAGCCTAGAGTTGAAAAATACGGGATGGCGTATAAAGTACACCAACCTGATCTGAGTGCTCTAAAAAGTCATCTGTCCGCAAAGGGTTAAGCAACGAATAGCAGAAACGCGATAGCACCGTCTGGCACTCGAGCAGTTAATTAATACTTTATTCTTCTGTTTTTATTTCTATGCACACTTGGGATCGCAAAAAACTCTCAAGCATGGACGGGGCTACAAAATGTTTCAGCAGTCTTTGAAAGATGAGGTAGCTAGTGGAGAATTTTAAGAAGCCCGAATGAAGTTGAATATTGGACCACAGCGGCTTTTAAAAATCCGGAAGTGGAACCTTAAAAATTTTGTCCAAGCCCTTCAATGGCTTACTAGTTGTATACTGAAGCATTGTAGCTTGCTGGCAGAAGATCTGAAAATGGAAGTAGGGAAATTTGGTCTAAGCCCTTCTATGGTTTATTTATTATGTACCTGAGTGTCGTGGCCTGCTGGTCCAGTCTGGATTTTGGAACTAGAGAACCACGGTTTTGAATCCTACCAATAATCCGCCGTGTGCACGGTCTACATACATAGCGAGATCTTCTGCACAATGTGGTTTTCACAAAATAAGAAAAAATCCAGCCTTATATAAAGCATTCGAATTTTCCTCGCCTTTTTCCTCGAGTCCTTTTTCAGGAAATAAAACCTCTTTATTGCCAAATTTTCAGTTTACTCAGTCGCAGATCGTAAACAAGTTTAATTAAGAAGATAAATGTACATTAAAATGATTCAGAACCAGAACGCTACTTTTATGAGTCGAGAGATGAACATAAAATCCATGCAAATCTTATTTGCCGTAATAATTTTCACGAGAATTACACAGCAATGAAATGGAAGTTTTCTGTGAGAACCACACAGCAATGAAATGAAATAAATCTTATTTTTCCTGGAAATAAAATCAGTGGAACATTTCTTGTTTAATACCGAGGAAAAGTTTTAAAAGTTTCAAATGTTATTTTAAAATGAAAAATGATTTATCAAGGAAATATTTCAACCACTTGATTGCAAACCATCTGTGATTGAACAACTTTTCATTACTTTTAATGTTAATAATTATATTCCTTCTGATTATTGGTTACAGACTTGTGAGTGTCATAGCGAGGGTAAATGGTGCCCGAGATGCAGTATTTTTTTTCATCGCTTCGACATATTTAGTTTCAAAAAGTAAAATAAAATTATTTCTATTTTGTTTTCCTGCTCTCTCCAAACTTGGCGTCCACCGCATCTGTACCCTTTTCCCCGTTGCAACGCCACTGAAGGTATTTGCAGTATAATCTAACAGGGTCTCCACAGATTGAGTCATTGTTACCGTGAGACATTTATATTAACATGAAGCGAAATGTTATTATCCACTTCTGAGTTGTGCTCAAAAAATAAACTATGACATTAATTTTATTAGAATTAAACAGACTTTATTTTATCGTTAGAATAGTTTTCATTAATATTTCTCTTGCTATTGGCATATCTGTAATATAAAATAAAAATTTCACATGTCCGTCTGACACAAAAACTCCGAACTATATGAAATTTGCGCATGCCTTTCCAGGGTTCATTTCTACGCTCACTGTGTCATTTTCAAATTTTAAATTTATTAGCTCTAAAGAAATTTATTACAGTAAGGGAAAGGATTATAAAAAATTCTTAAATAAGAAATTCTTAAATAAAAAACATCATTTAAATGAACTTCAAACAGCCGTGCAAATCATTGTATTTTCGGTATATTTCTGACTGGGCAGTACTGGAAGTCTTGAAAAATTTGTAATAATGGGATTAATAAAATTAATTATAATGAATACAGAATGAATTTGAATCAATCTCGGACGAAGCTAGGTAATAAAGCTAGTTATTTGATAAAATCGAAGGCTCGGTTACATAAAATTCGGAAATCGTAGAATGGCTGAAGGAATTGCTACTACCTATAATGAATGTAGAATGAGTTTGAATCTACCTCTTGACGAAGCCAGGTATTAAATGTAGCTATTTGATAAAATCGAACATTCGATTGCATAAAATTCGGAAATCATAGAATGACTGACAGAATTACTACCAATTAAAACTGTACTTAGGCTAGGCGCATACATGCAATTCCTTCAGCAACTAAACAGTTTCGTCGGGTTGCCAGCACCGCGCGATTTCACGGTGACTAAACTGTTAAGTACGCGCATACATGCGATTTTTAATCTTTCGATTCTTCATTTTTGGATGCGCTCGCTGTCTTTTCAAACGCACTGCGCACGCGATGGGAGCCCCAAAATGATTTTTTTATAGTGATAAAATTTAGTTTTTCTCAAATTTATTTTCAGCTTGACACCCTCACGAAGCTATCATTTCAATCATTAGATTTAATGGTGAACTTTCGTTTTCATTGATTTCTTTCTTTATCAAATGCTTTGATGCTCATTATTAGGAATAGGTGAGTCCTGTACATAAGCCTACAATTTTATTTTTTGATACTTTTTTACATATTTTGGATAATTTTAGGTCAAAACTCAAAACGTGCTCATTTCTGAATTGTTTTCGTTAGTTAAATACGTACGTATCTTATGAGTGCTAGAAAATTATCTTTAAGGCCCATAATTAACTCAAGGACTCAATCTTAGCTCCTGTTCTATGTATTTAATTAAAAAATAATTACACAATTTTTGCACTCTAGGTACTGTACATATTTCTTTATTTAAATTACAAACTTATTTATTGGAATAACTAATATTGCTTTATAGATCAAAACTATTTACTGTTTATTAATTAATGACGCAGTATTCATTAAAACTTTAAAATAAATCTTTATTGCTGTTTTTAGAATAAAAACTGTAGTTATCTCAAATTGTGTTTGTTTTTAAACCCAATTTTTCTTAATTCGAACTTTTGGATACATCTAATTTTTATAGTGGATCCCTCAGTTTCAAATTAACCGAATTCGAATTTGTTATCAATATTCAATTTAAAAATAGTTCGTGGAACAATTTATCAAAGTACAACATTTTTTCAGAGTAAAGTAGCCGAGCAGTGACAGTATATTTGTGCAGATGCGTTACGATTTATTAAGCCGTGTTCAGCATTAGAATTTCAATATGATTGAATTTAATTTTAAATTTGGTACATCATTTTAACTTATTCCTTATTAATTACTTTTTTACAAATACAAATTATATATTATGTTGTTTTATAATGCTAAAAAATATTTTATATTTAAAAAATGCTCGATCCTATGATTAAATAGCATTTAGATTATGTTAAAAAAGTTTCGCTTTTTTCTAATTTTGTATAAAATTACTTTTAAATTTTAATTTTATATTTCTTTACACTCGGTATACAGGAACCTATTGTCTAGAAAGAGATCTGAAGTTAAATGCTTTGCTAATTCAATTTGTTAAAATTTGCAACTTAAAATTGCTTATATAGAAATTAAATTACAATAAATGCAAATTATCTGGTTTTGGAAATTAGAGTAGGAAAAACGGAGGGATCCTAGAGGACTTAATTCGGCCCTGTCCGTTTTAAAGAACCAAAGAATATTCGAGAAATAGCCAAATAAAAAAGTAAATACGAATTTCGAGAAATTTTAGAAATCAGACAAAGAAATTATAAAAACAAAATTAAAAAGTAAATCTCTACTAATAATAAAGGAGAATGTCTCTGTGTGTGTGTTGGCGCTCTACAGGCCAGACCTCTGGACTTAGAGACACTAAATTTGGCACAAACAAACTTTGGATGGTGGGAATGTGTACCTCGGAGCCCTTTTTTGAAATTTTGCTAGAATTTTAATTAATTAAATATTAAGCGAAATTTTGGAGTTTTTCTTTTATAACTTGCGAAAACATTACTACATAACGCCATCTGAAAGTGCAAAAAATTACCTTTCCAATGATATCAATTAAGTTGACGTACAATTTTTTCTCTAATTTTAATGAATTGTTAAAAATATTTTTTGGCATAGTTTACAACAATATTTTTCATTGTTGCAACGCAATTCAAACTGTTTTCATTGTTTAAACAAACATTTAATTGCGTGTTTCTCCATCATTGTTGAAAGATAAGGTAAAATCTTAATGTTTAATGCTATGATTTAATCAACATATTTTCATCCAGCTAACACGAGTCTGGAAGTAAAATGTGCCGCGCATTTTAAAGTTAAAATCAAATGCATATTTTGGAAGAGGAATAAGAGTGAAGTTGATGCCGACAATGTGCAATTTGATGTTGCATGACACAGCCAGCTACCTGACTCTATTAGGGACGTTCATGCAGACAACGAACAGAACAGGTGCAAAGCTACTGAAAAGACACGAATTAAATGTTTATCACAATTTGAAATTGTTAAGAGAACCATGAATATTAAATTATGCATAAGAGATTCAATTGAAATTATATTCCCGGTGAACAAGCTGGTCGCCGAAGATGGCTAGTACACAATGAATACAAAAAACATAGAATGAGACACGGTTCTAAATAGCTCGAGATCATTCCAAAAAGGGCACATCACTATAATTAAAATATTTTGTCTATTATTGAAGTATATTGAGTAAATAAATGCTTCATTTGTGTCTATAGCGCAGGCCACATGAGTTAGATTAAGTTGGCCGAAATGACAACTTTTCTTGTAACTCAAAATTTTCCTTTCCCTCAAATTTTGAAATAAAAAACTGTGTTTACCATAAAATGACTACGTTTTCATTGAAGTCTTTAAAAAAATCCTATTCAATGATACCTCATTCATCGCTTAGTTGAGAAAAAAGGGATGTTGACAAAGAGAGATAAATAATATAAAGGATAAAATTAAAATTACTGATTTCAAAGCATCTGAAATATCAACTAAGAAAAAACCAATTAAGCTAATTAAAATTATGTAATAAAACACCTGCATTATTAATAAAAATGAAGTAACAATTATTAAACGTATGCAAAATTATTATTTATTTTAAAAGTAATAACTGATAATAAATATAGCGCAAGCCTTCTTTCAATACACTCAATCAATAATTCCATGTCAATCCTAATAATCCCAGCCATCGTCTAGACCTTCACCCCTTGAATGAACAGAGCAGAGCAATTATTTAGTTGCATGTATGCGCGCTCCAGTAGAAAAGAGTTTTGCGATTTTTTAATCAAAAGGCGATCGCTGTGGTTTTACGACTGTTTAGTTGCCGAACTATAAAGTTGCACGTATGCGCGCTTTAACTTGAGCCCATGAACTTTCAACATGCAACTAAACTGTTGCCCGATTAATGATTGCATGTATGCGCTAGTCTTAGAACATTTCCCGCGAAGAACTTCAACTCTCTGACATCAAAATGGAGAATCATAATTTTATATTCAACGTAAACATCAATTCAAGTTTAAACCACTTATGCAAAGAAAACATAAGCGTTGATTTTTTACATATGGCGAAGAGTTTAGACTGAAATAAGAAAATGTATATATAACCACCATTAAAAAATGCTTATTGCTTTAAAATCTTTTACAACAGTTTCTGTTCTCCTAATGTCTAATATTAATATATTTACAGAAGCATTTATAAAGGCTGTCAAAGTTTTAAGTGTTAAATTCAGAATACGCTGGAACATAAATCTCCCTCGTGAGATGTTTTGCCATATAATTGATTGCTTGTCTCCTCAGAATTCTTTTCTTTGAGATTTTTTTACAAGAGCATTCTTTTCTTTTTCAACAGTTAAAGTAAGAATAAAAAAACTATAACGAACATGAAGCATTTATGCAACACAGCTGCGTCTCCAATTTGATTAAAGCATTTATCATCTGCGCCATAAATTTTCCAGTATGTTCTAGGTGGAATCTGGCACCGATTCAGATAGAGCAGGTCAGCATTCAACAAGCTAAAATTTTTCAGCAGCCACGCTTTGATAGAATCAATGTCGTCGTTAAATTATGTTAGATTCAAAGTCAGCAAAAACGAAAAGAAATCGTGAATATATAAAATAAATTAAATTTTCCTTTGTTGGAGAGTTAAAAATCATCGATAATTTCATTCTCTGTATCAAGCAAAGTAACCATCAATAATCGAACTTTTTTACTTAGATTTTTTACCAAGAGATCAACAAACTTCTGTCAGTGGGCGTAAAATATTCATTTCGAACAGAACAAAATAATAAAGTAAATATTTTTAAGTCTTTCAACGCTGTATGTTATGCCTTTTTTAAGGTAAAATAGTACTTTCCTTTTTTGCCAGAATTTAAATAGCCGAGTCTTTTTCCGTTTTACAGTGTACTCAAGTTTAGTCTATAATTTGGTTTACATGCCGAAGCGAAAATACCTTTCATCTGCAAAAAGCATTTCATAAAGCAAAACATAAATATAGGAAAACAGACTTTTTCCTTCCTTCTTTTAGTCTGAAAAGTAATAAAAATAAATAAAACTGAAAATTCATAAATAGTTGGTATGATATAAAAACTAAAATTACAGAACAGGCTTTCTTCAAATTTTGCTCACAAGTATTACGAAGCATAATGAATGTTATAGTGAAGGTTTTGTAACAATTAATTAAATAGTCGCTTTTTATTAATTAAAAATTATGTTGCAATTTATAGAAAAGATTTTATATTTAGTGTTGCCATGCCCACAGAATGAAAATATTACAGATATTTTAAATCATTTTATATATTTGCCTCCGAGTTGTCACTTACTATGCTTAGTTAAATTTTGTATCATTCTTTAAAAATTAGTAATAACTTATGGAAAAAATTAACCTTCGGAGGTTTTTAAAAATCGTTTAATACAGTCTGTAATTTTTAGAGAAGCTACGAGAGGTGAAAATCGTTTGGTGCAACTGATATTCTAATTTCAATTCTAAATTAAGCTGCCGATTATCACAGGATTTTGGGTATTATAATATATTATATAAAGGTATTTTTTATATTAAAATAATGTATATTTCGTTAAATGAGTGTTTTATTACGTGCTCTTTGGCATTCTTCCATTTGACATTTGCACGACGTAGCCATCAACAGCTAATTTGATTTGTAATTACTGAAATTTTTGTTATATTATAAATATTTGTTATGGTTCTTGAAATTTTGCTCACAAGCAATACGGAAGCATAAAAAAGGTTTTTGTGAAGGTTTCGTGAAAATTAATTAAATAGCTAATTTTTTTATTAGCAAAAAACATGAAAATATTTTCATCTCGAGCAACGTTCGGCATATCAGCTAGTACGAAATACGTCGCATTCTTATTAGGGAAAGGAAAACCGAACCGGTTTAGACCGAAAACCGTTTTTTTTTTGTTTCGGTTAACCGGATTTTTCGGTTTTTTTTTTTTTACCTCGGTTTAAACCGTTTTTTTTTTAAATCCACACCCCGGGGTGGGGGGGACCGCGTCGGAAAATTGACTCGATTTTAGGTTCGACTAGACTAAAATTGTCGTATAGAAATTAAGAGATTTATTTTATCTTTTTATATATGATATTATTATTAGAAGTGCAATTTATAAACTTTTAAATATTGCCAATTACACCCTTTAGTCTTTTATGTCGTATAGAATTTAAAGATTTATTAATCTTTTTATATTTGATAGTACTATCAGATGTATAATTTAAGAACTTTTAAAACTTTGCTAATTACCCCTTTTATCTCATAGTAATTTAGTTATTTTAAGTGACATTACACCTGTTGCTTAACTGACACTCTAATTATCTGCAAATAATTATTCAAGATGGATCTTTACACATGATAAATAATCTTAAAGTCTCATATCATTAAATCAATTAAACATCAAACATTTCATAAATCAATAATTAAAAATTTCCACTTAATGAAACATCTTAGCAACAAGCATAAAGTGCAACCTCAACTAAATTTTAGTTCTTAATTTATCCTTAAAATAATCTCCAGATTCAATTCCATGTAATTTTCTAAAGATGTTAAATGCGTTGTGTTTTAAATTATATTTAGATGTTATATTTTTAATATTAACCCAGATCACACCAAATAGTTACCTTCATCAGTGTCATTAAGGTAGTGAAGAAAAATCAGAGACCAATTACTCTAAACTAATGACATTTATTTTCATCAAAAATAACTCTACCATTTTACAACTCAATTCACATAGCCTAATCTTATTGATTGAGAATCAGAATTACTACTTCACATGAATAATGACAAAACACACATAAAAATAAGGAACATAATAAAAAAAAATATGATTTAATGTAACAAGAATAATAATATATTTAGGGTTGCCCCAGTGTTTATAAGAGAATTTTATCTCGATACATCATTCATATTTAAAATTAAATTAATTTTATTGCATCCTCAACATTAAATTTATCTCATTAATATTAAGCTCATATAAAAGAATTTTTTTAAATAGTGGCCACTAACAGTTTAATTATTAAATTTAGTCGTTACCTAACTTAATCTTATATTTTGATTCATATTCTTATCAATACTTTATCAACTCGCTCTAATATTATACCAGTTGTCCTTTCACTAATTAACAAACATAACTATATGTATGAACATTTTTCTTCCAACTAAAACACACTCTATTACAAATATCATAGTGATTCATAAACTGACACACAATTATCTTAACAACTTAATATAACACTCATTTTTTAAGCATATTTATATATATAGAACTTATGAAAAATATTAATATACTAACTCATATCTTGCCTTTCAAATAAATGGTGACAATAAGTACTAATTAATTGGCTTATAATTTATAGGATTCTTATTCAATCAATTACTTAATACCTACACCTAGTGCAATTTTAACAAGGACTACCCAAAATAATTTTGTTTGATTTTCTAATGTTCTTCAAACTATAAAAATTTCTACGCGATACATTACAGCATAAAATAATAAATAACAAAATTTAACATGCAGGAAAAAATTTATCAGGAGGAGTTGGAGGGGAAACATGGGAGACAGGAACCCACTCGGTAATCATCATAGTTCAGGTAGCTAGGCACCTTGGTTCACGAGTCGTCTATGCTCGAGATTCGCGTTTTGTTGGTTTGAATGCCGGTTCTCACGTCCATAGAGGGGAAGCCCGGTAACCCGACCAGCTTCCCAAGCATGGATGATCACAAAATGCACGCGAGATGTGCCATGATGAGCCTTCGTGGCCATTGCAATCATCATTGTGATTTCACATAACAAAGCCTCGTCATAATCCCAAAGACATCTGTTTTCATTTTGAGCACGAAGTCGATCTGAGACTCGGGATCCACGTAAGTTCTACCAACATGCCTACCCTTACAGGTATTAAGCACACGGTCTACCCTCAGATATTGTGACAGCAGCTGAGGTCGTGGGACTAGCTTACAGGCCTTCACCGCTCGCAAGCTCTCCGTCAAGTAGAACACCTTCAGAATTTTTTAGCACAGCGGCAAGAACCCCGGCCTTGCGGGAGAAACCCCGCTATCCATTCCTCAGTTATTTAAGCATCTTTCCTATTACAGAGCCAAAACCCATCTGTCAGACCGACGACAAACAAATTCCAGAATCAGACGCAAACGCCAAGAGACAAAGTAGTTTCAAAAGGTCAGAGAAGAGAGAGGAGCCTTGCATCTACTTCGCGGGAAGCGAACGTATCGAGGGTGGTAAAGTGCAATATTTTTGTCTCAAGAGATTAGTGGACAGGGTTGCATTGCTACTTCGTAAATGAAAACACTTTTTCCCCATACCCAGGAGAAACGAAATTTTCTTATGTGCCCTCACACGAGGATCTCAGAACTGTAATAAGGGGGTCTAGTGTTTTTAGGCAATTTCCCTTTTGCTAGGGTCACTAAACTTCTCGAAACGTTGGTTCTTAAAAGAAAGAGATAAGAGAGAGAAAGAGAGGAAAACCCAAGTCGCGAATGAAAAGAGATTTAGTTAATAATACTTTGTTGCATATCTAATACTTTTTCGAAACAAATAAAATATTACAATAATATTAATGGCTTATCATCAGATTTTTGCTAAATAAATAAAAAAAAAAACACGAATAACTTTTAAATTACAATTTAGCAAAACAAAGCCGAAAGGAAAAATTTTAGAATTTAAATAATTTTGCACAAATTCTTTAGTTGAAACAAATTCTTTACTTTAAATTCTTTAGTTTGAACAAATTCTTTAGTTTCCTTGAATTTCATCATCTTAGTCCGATCACCGACAACCGCTTCCTCTAGGCGTTTGTTGGTTGGCGGATTACTGAAAGAGTCTTAATGAACAGATAAATATTGGCCAATGGATTGATTTCCTGCAAAAACTATACTAATAAAAAATTTTGTCTGCAAACGGCGTCTGTTTTTTGTAGCCAAAAATATTTATCTTTAGTCGGAAGTTCTGTGGCTTCCGAAAGATTAGTATCTCCGTTGAATGATGTTGGTTCCGATGAGAGGTGTCCACTCACGGATCAACTCAGTGCTGAAAGAGTCTTTATGAGCAGATTAGATGATGAATATTGGTCAATGAATTAATTTCTTATGAAAACAATGTTAATAAAAAAATTGCCTATAATATTTACTTATTGCAATAATTACTCATTTATTATTATCACATATTGTATTAATAACTTATTTATAATCATTAATTATTACATTAATGTGGGAATTGTATTTTCCCAGTCTAGCTTAAAAGCGTAAGTTTAACCCCTTCCTAATAATATTTTCTCCCTTTCCGAACAAGCTCATTTGAATAATTGTTGTGTCAGCGGAAAGATATCGGAAGATAACGATCACGCGTTTTCTCAAGGTGCTAATCACGTGATGCGTAGGTGTAAGCTCTCCGTTAAAAAAACCCAGGGTAATGTTTGAATCCTCATGAGATGACTTTTTGAATTGAAGCAGAACGGTCATGCGGTAGGATTGGTGAGCATAGGCAGCAAAGGGGGTCTTTTCCCTGTTAGCACAGCGGCGATGGGCGATGGCTGAAACTGAACCTTTTAACGAGGTGTAAGTTTATATGTAACTTAAATAACTATCAAACCCTAAATCTCTCTTGTCTAACTTGTAAATAATGTGTAAATACTTTTCTTATTTCATATTTTATTAATAAATAATTTAGTTTTTAGCTCCTGTTTCTCATCCTTTATCTTTGGTGCATTTACCCCTAGAGTGCCCATAAGATAACAATTTCCTACAAGTTATGTTGGCTTCGGCCGAGATGAATAATATTTCCTATAATTATGGTTGCTCAAGCCGGGATATTTCCCCTGCAACCGTATTTCTACATAATTTATGGCCGGAATTGAGTTTTTCTACATTAATTAACTATTGTATTAACACTTACTTATTGTATATTATTATTAATAAAAAAAATTCTGTCCACAAGCGTTACTTAAAAAAAAAAAAGCGTGTTTTTTTTTTTTTTTTTTTTTTCTTTCAAAAAGGTTAAAACCAGGTTCAACCGAAGGTGAAAAAAAAACCTTTTTTTTTTTTTTAGAAAAACCGCCATCCCTAATTCTTATTCTGTAGCCAATGCATTTTCCCCCCACCTCACTTCTTCAGCCCCTCTCACTGGATCTGCTTGCAACGCCCTCTTGGAGAAGGATAAAAGAACTACGAAGACTAGAAATAGCTCTCACCACGTCCAGACATAGAATAATGCTGCTCTTGAATGGGAATCCCCCCGGAGCACATACTGGACAAACCATGATCTTTAATGTAAAATTTTGTGTTTGTCGTTGTAAATTAAAATTATTTTAGTTATCTGGGCCATTTTTTTTTGTAGCTACCTACCGTAGTTATAATTCAACTTTTCAGTACCATGTGAAGATTACAAGCCAGCAGTAAAACTCGTAACATAAAAGGTTGATAAACTTGAACGCTCTTGTTAAAGCAAACAAAAGGTATGAAATCCAATGAGAGAATTTATTATTAAATTTCAAAAAATTTAACAAGTCGTCTTGTGTGGTTTTCGCATTATCTTGTTACTAAATTTGACAAATGATTAATAAAAATGTTTTGAAAAATATACACTTCTTAAATTAGAGCGGGAAAAAAATTAAACTGACTTTTTATTGCGTCTCTTTACAGTCTAAAGGTCAACGACTTTTTTTAAAAACGCTCTGCAGAAAGCAGAAAGGAAGCCATTATTTTAGAAAAAGATAGCATTACATAAAAGCTGAGCTGAAACAAAACTCGGTGTGGAATTAATTAAGTCCACTAAAATAAATTAGAATCACAAAAAAGTATTTCATTTTCCGCCTCCAAGAAACTGCAACTGTCATAATTTAAAACGGGAAAAATGAAGAGGGGAAAAAAATTGCAGAAAAAAATTACCTGCAACAACAAAACATACACAAGAGAGTTTGCAGACAAATTTCAAGTGTTGCTTGTTTACTTCAAGAACTTTTGTTCAACGCTTTAATTTATGTAATTCATGCTACGTAGCTGAAAAACTTTTAATTAAATAGTTCTTTTTATTTAAGTTGAATAATGAGCCATAACCAGGCAATTTATAAGAAATCTCTTAAAATATATACTTTCTAGAACATGTGGTTTGAAATTAAGTGTTTTGACCTCACATAAAGTCTGCCAGTCTTCAAAAATCCAAAATAAAAATAATTAGGTAAAGCAATTTATAGTAAAACATTGTAATTCCTTTTACACTAAAAAACAAATCATATCTCTTTGTTTACTTTGAATTAATGTTTGATGCATGTGCTTATTTGATTTCTGAGGTTTTATTTTGATCAAAATACGATTTTTAAAACAGTTTTTGTACCTGCAAACTGGTCTTCAGTCCAAAAAAAAAAAAATTGCTCACTGGTCAAAAATAAATTCGTTTTCAATTTTCTAACATCTCTTAAATAGCTATAATTGTTTATTGCAAAGAGTTTCATTTGCAGCTTGCAATATATGACGTACAGTCTATAATTTTTATTTTCATACCGTGGAGCTTGGCTAATTCGAAAGTAACGGGACCCCGATAGAAATTCGATTTATTGACGAATTAGCAAAAACTGGGTTTAAACATAAGAACAATAAGAAAAGACGACAATTTCTAAATTATAAATGGCAATAAAGATTTATTTTTATATTTAGAAGTTTTAATCTCTACTAGTAATAAAGGAGAATTGCGTGCGTGTGCGTGCGTGCGTGTGTGTGCGTGTGTTGGCGCTCTACAGGGCAGACCGCTGGACTTAGAGCTCCAAAATTTGGCACAACCATACTTTGGATGGTGGGAATGTGCACCTCGGAGCCCTTTTTTCTTGAAATTTTAATTAGGATTTTAATTAATTAAAAATTACGCAAAATTTCGGGGTTTTTCCTTAATGACTTCCGAACAGATTACAGCACAAAAATCATTTTTACACCATCTGAAAGTGCAAAAAATTACATTTTCAATGATATCAATTAAATTGCTGCACAATTTTTTCTCTATACTTAATAAATTGCTTTAAATATTTTTTAGCAAATTTACAACAATACTTTCCTTTGTTGCAAAGCAGTTCAAACCGTTTTCATTGTTTAAACAAATATTTAATTGCATATTTCTCTTTCATTGTTGAAAGTTGAGGTACTATCTTAATACATTTTGCTTTCATATTTTATTTCATCAAAATTTTTATGGAATATGTAAACCAAGCTCTCTGAGATATTACGTATATTAAGAAATATATCGAATAAGCTGAACGATTATGGTTGCTATATTTTTATTCTTTTTTCAGCATGTTTTAATTCAGCTAACATGCCGCTGGCTATAAAATGGGCTGCGCATTTTAATGTTGAAATCGAATGCATATTTTGCAAGAGAAATAAGAAAGTGAAGATGGCGCCGGCAACGAGCATTTAGATGTTACATGGCATGGTCAGTTATATGACTCCATTAGGGACATTTATGCGGAGAATGAACAAAACAGGTGCAAGGCCACTAAAAGAACATGGGTTAAATATCTACCACAATCAAAAATTCAAAATTACGTTGTTAAAGAAGCCATGAATATAAAATGATACAAGATACAATTGAAATCATATTCCTGGTTAACAAGCTGGTCGCCGAAGGCGGCTAGTAAATAATAAATTCTTAATAAATAAACAGTAAGTAAAAAGTTAACTGTAAAATTTTCTAATAATTTTGAAATTATTAATTTCAAAAAATAAGCATTTTTAATAAACAGACAATGCACAGTAATTTGAATACAATAAATGAAGATTCAAAATAAACAGTACAATACAATTCATATCTAACTCAGTGGCGAATCCGAGGGGGGGCTATGAGGCTGCAGCCCCATCCAGAGCTAAACCAGAATTCTTTATTTTATTTAAAATCACTACAATTGTTTGTTTTAAATCTGCATTTAAAAAAATTAAATAACATTTTTCCCTAGCTTGACAGGTTTGAAAATTTTCTCACTTTTGTAGTTATGCCACTCGTACCTGTACGTTGATGCGGTCGAAAACATTTTTTGCCTAGTTATTTCAATGTGTTGTTTATTAAATTATCGAAAGTATTGTTGTGTCCTTTGTGATTCTTATTGTGAGGTGAGTAAAGTCTGTACAGTCAAAGTGTTTTGGTTTTCATAAGCTATGAGGCTTCACATTCGTCACGACAATTTTTATGATCTCAGCCTTCCCCAGACCCAAATCCTGGATTCTCCACTGATCTAACGTGTTCAAAGATTTTCAAAAAAGGGATAATTTTTTTATTGCTCTTTTGATTGAATATATTGTGCAGCAGTAAAATCCTGAAATGAATTAAGGGCATTTATTCATTTGCAATCACTGAGAACGCAAGATACGGATACATTTAAGTTTCGAAAACAATCCAGAAATAAAAACAATTTTTTTACAAGTTTTAGATTTAAAAAAAATATCCGAAATAACTTTAAATTGAAGGCAATACTTTAACATTATATTAATAGGAAATTCAAGGACCAGAGAAAAATTCGAATTACTGACGAATTCGAACTAAAACAAAATTTGAATTTTCCCTGTTTAATGCATTAAAAATTTCCATTTTTACTCCAGAAAATGAAATTAATTACGATGTATGAAAGAATATAAAAAAGCAACTAAAACAAAGCAAATCATTCTATTGGAATCGCTTAAGCGATGATTTATTAAGTATTTAAATTAATTACTTAACCTCCTTCCAGAATTTAATGTATTTTAATGCTTCACTGCTTTATTCGATTAAAAAGAAAAACTATTCTGAAATTGTTATTGGTTTATAGAACCGAAAAAATCAAGTAAAATTTAAAATGAACATTACTTGAATAAAATTCACTTACACGAATTCCAGCATAAAAGGGAAAGAAAGTTTTCAACAAAAATAACATTATTTTACCACACAAAAAATCAATTTACCAGAACCTTAAAGCTTGCAGCCGCAGGTGTTTTTCTCCCTTTCTCCATTCCCTCTACCGTTTTAACAACCCACGAATAAATCAATATTGGATGAACGCAGTACAGAAGGAATTGGATAATACAAAACAAAAACTAACGCATCGAAGAAAAAAAAAGCAAAACATTAAAGAATTTCAACTGATATTGATAAAGCAATTTGTTGTTACTGCTGTACTTGTTAAATGTTGAATAAAATATAAGGACATTCCAAAAATGAAAATTCAGCAGCATTCGCATCTAAAATTTATGAAAGCCCTTTAAAATTCTTATTATCTGCAAGATAAGAAATCTCATTAAGATATTACTTGACTATTTAATGTGTCCTTAAGAATTGCTAACATTAGCATTAAAGATAAATAATTTATTATCTTTGCTCTGATCTTCTTAAAAAGATAAGTTTGGAAGATTATGTATTTTGATGATATTACAGTTCTTTTATAAAAATCAGCTTGTTTAAAAATTTATTCTTTTAGATGATTTGTTTCGATAAATTTAGTTGAGACTTACGTTTTACATATGGACAGGGGGTGGAAAATTCAGACAATTATTTTTTCTTTGCAATTTTTTTTCAGTTTTGCTGTCTGAAGTATTTTAATGTGTTATAAGATATACTCTTATTTCACTTTCTTTATAAACTTTCTTAATATGCTTTACTGTAAAAAAATTCGAGTTCTTTAGAGTATGCCATTTCTTCTACCATGTCACGTTACAGGATACAGTGAAACAATGGAGAAATTCTGTGAAACAATAAAGTCAATTCATGCTCATGCGTCGCGCATTTTCAATTTTGGAATCCAAAGGTCATTTTGCATGTTAAAATGAAGACTTGACGTCACAGCTCTGCGTAAGACAACGTGCAGTTAAATGTTAGATGACAGGCGCATTTTAGTTTATTTTGTAGCTGTCCCAGTCCCACCTGTCCATGCATATCTAGTCACATCCATGAGCCGAGGATTTATGATAAAGAGAAAGTGTGGCATTTTCTGCAGGTCTAAGTGACCGTGGATCCAGGGCCGGCCTTAAGCCGTTTGGAAAAAATGCTCCTTATTGGTCACCACACCTAAAGACGCGTATACATTTGCGAGCAGAAAGGTTCGCGAATCACTCGCAAGCCGTTCGAAGAAATTGCTTTCACGGTAAACCAACCGTGAACCATGGTAAAGGAGCAAACCCACATCGAATCATTAACCATTGCCAATGGAATATGCCTTGGTTTGCAAGATCGAAGGAGGTTCGCGGGAATCGACAACGTACACTGGAACATGCCCCAACGTGAATTGAGAATCCCTTTGTGAAAACTGCCAAGGTTTGGTCCTGTCACGATTTAGCCAAGTCCACACCTGCGAACCAGCTACTCGCAAGTGGTTCGCGAACAGTTTGGCTCGCGAACCTTTAGGGACCCCGCGCCCGTAATGCTTGGACAACTTGGGCATCATCTGAGTTAAAAATCTGACTTATCCCCAATATATGGGTTAGGTTGCCTTCCGGCTTGACTTTTAAGGAAAACTGGTCCAAATTTGTGTTTCGCTGGAAGGAAAAGCTAGAAAATGTCCAAAAGTGGGGAATGTGCTGCTATAATGCACATCGGTTAGTCAGTTTTTGAATAATGCTGGTTAAGAGTACAATCAGAGGATAGATACCATATCCTTTATCCTCAAATACATGCATGATCCTCAGCCATGCTATTTCTTAATTCACTAGGCCAGTGACAAACAGTTTGTTATGTGACTGAGATGGCCTGAATTGACTTCATGCAAATTTTTAAGATTTAAAATTAAATTAAGATTTAAAGTAATTAATAACTTTTATAAAATTAAGCATTTTTTCATTTTTTTAACATGTTTAGCTCTTTATTTTTCTATATTATGTGTTTATAGTGATTACGCGTATTTTAATAACGAAGAACCGATTAAATATTGTTTTTTGCTCGAAAGTTACTGAACAGAATGTTATGGAATTTTATTAATAATGGGAAACAATATAAATAGTATAAAAATCTAGCTAAATATCGTTGTTTTGTTTAAAAATTAATATTGTTTCTATAAATGTTTTTTTAATTTAATTTAATTAAAAACATTTATAGAACATTTAATTAAAATTTCAAACTTAGCAACTTTTTGGTGGGTTTTTGAATTCAAAATGGAAGCAATTCATATCCATGTGATGCATATCAAATGCTACGAACCAGATTAATTTTGGTATCTATTCAATATTTCAGGAAGGAAAGTGACATTACAGCACATTGTAGAACAACTGACAGTCAGATGATAGAATGATACAAGCAGCTACGTTTGTCATGTGACTGTGACGTCACTTGGATTGGCTCCATTAAAACTCTATCCACTTTTATTATACTAATGAATATTTTTAATGGCTTTTATTTTCTCTTTTGCGAAAAATACAAAGTATTGTTATTGTAAAAAAATTCGATCACGAGATTTTGATGAATCTCCACCTACCCGACCTACAACAACCATTAGACCTACCTGAGTCCAAAAAAAGTCTGTCGGTCGATCTGTCTATCTGTCAACATGCTAGACGTATGAAATCTGGTATGTGGTCTTTACAATAAAATTGTAAATTTCTTTCAAATTGTGGACGAAATCCGTCAAAGGGAAGTCTGTCTGTTCGTGTGCATGCGAATATGATACCAAAAAAATGGAAGGAGGTAGGTAGATGAAATTTGGTATAAGGTTTCATCATTGTACTTGTAGATATGTGCCTAATTTTGGAACAAGTACGCCAAAAGGTTAATTGTCTGTCGGCATGTCTATTCATGTTTATCTGAACGCTATAACTCAAAACCGCAACAAGCTGCAGGTCTTGACTTCAAAATTGTAAATCCTATTAAAATTTGGATGCAATTTGTGAAGGGAAAGAGGAGCAAAATGCACTCGATTTTTTTTTTTCAATATGATACAATACTGAACAATTTCCTTTCAGGCACAATCAATATCCAGGTTTGAATCCACTTTTTTAGCAAGGGTTACTTAGAATAAATCTTAATTTTCTGAGATTTTGGACCATAGAGTTCGTGCGCTCCGTTCCCCCATCAATGGTGATACTTAACACAAAACGTGCCACATTGTGGAAGTACACGTGTAGGATGAGAGGAGAACACTCTCGTTGGTTTAGAAAATTTTGCGATATCACTTTATTAAGTTCAAATTTAAAGATATGCAACAGTTACCATTTTAAGTTCCAACGCTTACTATTCAAAAATAAATAAATCCATTTTTATTTTGTTGATGATTCACTTAGTGATGAGAATCGGAGGTGGCCACTTGACTGTTGACAGGTGCAGACGGCTGGATACAGAACAGAAGGGCTATTTGAATAGAAATCCAAAACGTTTCGCATCATTCTCACGTTACAAAACATCTGTTCGAAAGAGAAACGAGAAGAAATTATTTATTTATAGGACACAACCCTTTCTTCGGCGAAATTTGATATCTTTCTTACACTCTTGGCTGGTTTCATATTTGTAAAGATGGAATTTTTAATCGATTTTTCACTCACGTTCCCATGTGCTGGAGCAGCGGTTCGCAACCTTTATTTTCTCCCGTATCCCTTGACTAGCCTTTTTATTTTTTAGTACCCCTACTACCATACGCAGGGCTGTCTTGTCCAATGGGCTAAGTGGGCTGTAGGCCAGGGGTGCCTTTGAACCAAGGCGCCGGCAATGCTGATTTTATTTTAGCCTTGAACCAAAAAAATTATTTAGTTTTCATTTTAAATATGTGATTAGGACTTGTAATTAGACTGCCATCGATTTTGTAATATTACATTATATCAGTTCAAAAAATATTCATACAAAGGCATTCAATAAAAGCAAGAAAACATAATGAATTAAAGAAGTTAGAGAATTTTCTTTCTCCAAGTGAATACTTAGTATTTAATAACTATACTTCTTGAATATTTGATTAATACGGAGTGTAATTTTTAGCCATGCTTATAAGTTAATACGAAATTATTACATTTGTTTTGGTATTGATCTATTATTGTAACTAATACTATTTCAAAAATGCAATAAAAAGTAAAACAAGTCCAGCAAATGTTACGAATGTTATTAATTCGAGTCATTTGACTCTTAATCTAACCTAAGCCCTTAACATTATTGATAAAAACTTCTTTGCATAGATGGATGGTTGGTCGGGGGGGGGAGGATATGTAAATAGGGGGTACGCGAAAATATAAAAATTAATCAAGTGGCGCGCGAGGGAATAAAGGTTGGGAACCCCTGATATAGACCATTCATTTCGCCAGGACACGGTATAATTTTTTTTACAAAATAACTTTTTTTTTTTGGTATTTTTTAAAATAGTCGATTTTGACGCGTTTTCGTGGGCGGAATGTTTGAACCGCTCCTTATTTATTTAGGAGATAATGTTGGGCATGTGTAACGTTACCTCACTTCTTTCGTCCAGGGAATGACGCATTATTCGAGATAGCCCGTGCAAAGCCGGGCCACGCAGCTAGAATACATATTTATATCGTGTTGTTTTACAAAAATAAATGCAACTTTTATTTATGTAATCTATATGTATAAGCCCCATACTAAACAAAGCTTATACAAATAAAAATTGCACTTACATTTATAAAAGAACGATAGAACTATGTAATACGATGCACAATATAAGTATCTCCTACATACGCGTGACTGCTGGAGGGCTAAGAGTTGAACGATTCAAATTAACTTCATAAAATTTGAGGGGCTCATTTTTTATTTTACATTTTATTTAATTTTTTATAATAATATTAGTATAACGTCCTAAAAAATGAAAGCAACATTGAAATAATCTCGCATTCATTTATAATGAAAGCTAACAATTACTCATTGTGATAATTAACTGTTAGTTAACTGACAGTTTCAATGCAGTCCTCGAGTTTGTTTCATAGAACTGAGTGTTATAAAATTTAATTCAAATGAAAACAGATGCAACTTAAAAACCGACAGCAGCGATATTTTTAAAAATAAATTTAATAAAAGCAGTTTTTAAAAACACGCTATTATTAGTGTACTAAAAAGCAGAATATTTTTTCTTTTAATCGTTTCTACTTTTAATCTTTAATTTATAATTCATTATCAGTGAGTTTTGTTATCAATTTTTTCTCAAATTCACTACCAGGTAACGCTAAGGACATGGAACTAAAATTAAATTAAATTAATCGATTAACGGTTATGCAAATTCTGAAATAGTATATTGTCATCGCGAATATAGAAGTGTACAAAATTTGAAAACTCTAGCACATTAGGAAGTCGATTACAAAATTCCAACTTTACGAACATGAAGAAAGTCAGGTTAAGTAAAAGTGTTTAAAAACAAAAGATATTACAGTTTTCTCTAGAATTTGAATTAATTGTAGAAAAGAATAGACTAGTTGAAATAATTATTTTTGACACTGTACGTCGATGAACTTTCGAAGACGCTCATCCTGCAATACTACACTATTTTACTCGATTGTTAACTTTTTTTTCCGTTATTGCTCTTCTATCTTGTAGAACATAAGATAGCTGAATAAAGAGTGTAAGAAAGTCTCTAGAATTTCAATTATCAGTAGAAGAGAATAGACGAGATGAAATAATTATTTATGACAGTGTACGTCGATGAACTTTCGAAGACACACGTCTCGCAATATTACACTGTTTTGTCCGATTGTTATAACTTTCTTTTTCCGTTATTGCTCTTTCTCCTATCTTGTAGGGCACAAGATGGCTATATAAAGAGTGTAAGAAAGTCAGTCACATTTCGAAGTAGGAAAACGTCTGACTGACTTTGAATTCAGGTCGAGGCAATTCGTCGCCACGGCGCCCATGTTCATCAATGCGAGGTGTTGTGCAGACTCACTGTGTCAAAAGAGGAGAGCTTTTATGGTTTTTTGAAGAAAACACACGTCTGCTTGTGCGATAAAGAAAGAATTGCGCGGGTCACAAATATGTTAGGAAAAAATTTGGCGATTTAATTTTATTAGTTTCAGAGAAAGATATAAAGGCACTGTAGAGAATAATTTTGCAAATCAAATATTTCAGGGAGAAACTGGTAATTTAACTTCTTTTAACTTAGAGAAAGATATAAAAGCGTTGTTTTACAAATCAGCTATATCAGTGAGAAACTGGAAATTAATTTAGTTCAGCTTACAGAAAGATATGAAAGCATTGTCAAGCATACTCTTACAAATCACATATATAAGGGGGAAACTGTGCATTTAACTACGTTTGGTTTAGAGAAAGGTAAAAATGGACTGTAGAGCATAATCTTACACCTCAATTATATTAAGGGAAAATTGGGAACTTAACCTCGTTTAGCTTAGAGAAAGATATAAAAGCGCATTACAGAAAAAAAATTGTATAAAAATTAAATCTCAAACTAGGCTTGGTGTTTTGAAACTAGGCTTGGTTCGTGTCAGAATACTCATCTTTCGGTTGGTATATATATAGGGTGGCCCTCATTTTTCAACTTTTTTTTTATGTCTCACCCCCTCTTTTTTTTCTAACTGGCCTAAAACTAATGCCAGAAAATAATCGGGTCATTTCCGTAAATCTAAGTGGTGCCCCAGAGGCTGTGAATGTCGCCATTTCTATAAAAATTACTGTTTTTCCACCAATTTAATAGAAAAAATGAAATAAGATTTTATGCACTTTAATAAACTAAATAATTTCAAACATACACTAAAACATAGTTTTAAATAACCCATTAGCACTTAGAATTCATGATAGGAACGCAGTGCACGCGGCATCGGCAGTTCTGGTTGTCGGGAACACGTGTAGTCATCGCGTGTATTGAGTATTGCGTCGTCTTCCAAATGAAGAGGTAGCACGTGGTTTGTTATAAATGGCGCCAAAGGGTAAGCTTCGCAATCGTATATATCTGATTGAAAGAGAAACAAATCAAATATTAGGTAGCAAATTACCTTCTAATAAACAAGTAATGCAAGTGCTATTTTATAATATGAGATGCGTAAAATTAAGTCTCCGTGAAAGTGCTCGTTTAGTAATTTCTGAAACAGTAATTTTTTGCCAAAATGCACGAATACCATTTAGAGAACCTCAACACTGCATTGCTAAACTGGAAGCCCTATATAAAGAATGAAAAATGCTTCAAAAACATTCTAAAAGAAAGAGAGAAACTCAGGAGCAAAAGGAACAAATTTTTTAAAAAAAAACTAGAGGACCTATTTGATATTTATTGCTCACTCTAATGCCTTAAAAATTGTTACAGTAAAAGAAGACAGACAACTTCTCATCTCCCAGAGTCAGAAAAGAAGAATTGGTGTTTTAGAGTTCATTGATAAAATAACTGCTGAAAAGAATAAAGAGTTCTAAAACGTCTTAGTGCAAAAGAACAGCGACTAAAAAAAATTAAAGCGGATACAAAAATCAGTGAAACAATGGAGGACATGGACTTGGACATCGAAGAGACGTGTAAGAAAAAACCATTTGTAAGTAAATAAAAATAAGTTGTTTCGTTTCAGCTAAATAAGAAAATGATTTTTATGTATATTTTTGATTTTTTTACTAGGAAAATAGTTAACTAGAAAATTATTTCTTTATTTAATGTCAGTGTTTGGCAAATTGGTATTATATTATTAAATCTTTAATGATTTTATGTAAACTATAAGTTAGACTGTACTCTGTAATTCTGGAACGTAAGTATTAGCATGTATTAGCGATTAGCATGTAAGATTTATAATTCAGTACTATCATACACAGAGTAGTATTCATATTTTGGCACATGGAATCATTAAATATCTAGTATAGATGTAAGCAGCTAGAGATGCAGATGGGATGCCTAAACAATGCTTTTTTCTGCCCTGACCGCACTCTTCCTACCAGTTTTCCTATAGATCAATGAAATCTAGAGGGAAGTCATGCCCTCCTCTACTCAAGTCCGCGTCCATACGTAAGTCTTTTATTATGATGCATTTCATCATGCCAGGTGGATGGCGAAATCTATTTATTGCTTGAAAATATTTATTTTTCGAAATGAATTTCATTTGACTCGGCAAGAATTGCAAGGAATAAGGGATATCTGTATATTTATTGTAAAAATATACATAAAAGCTTGGTACAATGCTCCCTTAGCTTGTAAAGCACCATCCCACTATTTGATGTTTTCAAAGGTTCTTTACTTTTACAAGGAAATAAATGAAAAAATTTCCCAAGGAACAAAAAAAATTGTGGACATTTATGGTATCTTACTGAAGAAATAGTGTTTTTCGCATTTCTTGATGATACAATTCCTGTCGGAAAAAAAAAGTAAAGATGGCCAAAGCATTTAAAGAAAAAGAATCAACTAATTGTGACTCCAAGTGTCTCCATTTTGATTTAAAGGAAATGACCGAATTTACACACGAAGAACTACATAACTTTGTATCAAAAAGAACATCAAATTTTTTTAAGCGGTATAAAATATCGTCCGATTTTATTGCTCGTGATCCTGCGAACTGGAATTCTCTTCATGATTATCAGCATGGCCTTACAGTACTCAGAAACCTTACAGTTGTCAATGATATCGCAGAAAGAGATGTGAAGCTTATGGAAGAATACAACAATATCATAATACACGATGAGAAGCAAAAGCAGTACCTATTTCAAGTCGTAAAAAACTATCGGAGGCATTTTCCATCTAGCTCAAAGCATTCATTATAAAAAAAATATTGAACCTTTTACTATTACAATTTAATGTTATGAAAACTTGTTTTTTGTGGTTAAGCAGTTCTAGGCATTATTTCAGTTATTTTTACTCCTAAATATTTGTTTTAAACTTAAAACAGAATTAATAAGTGTTATTGCGAAAATTTAAGAATTTAACTAATTTATTTCAATTTTCACCCCCCTTGGAGCACGTGTTATTATTAAGTAAAATTTTCACAATTTTTACCGGTTACTTACTAACCCTAAAGGAAAAGAAATAGTGAGTGAGACTTATAAAAATATAAAATTAATTTTTTGATATATATATAATTTTTATTCACATAAAACTTTTCGAAACATTAACTTTCTTGCATCGGACAATGAAGAAATCGCGACTCAATTAATCCATATAATATCGCGGGCTATGCTCTGATCCATTGACTTAAATGAATTATATCATGAAAGCGTTGCATATAAATAGCAATTCGCTTCGTTGTAAAGTATCTGAATCTATTCGCACACGTTGCGTCGAAATAGAGATTGAAAACAACCTGGTGGGTTAAAAGTAACTAAGCAATTGATCCCAAAACCGAATTGATTATGCAACATCGTTTTGTTCCAAGTATCGCCCGGAATTATTGCGATCTCCAGTTTTCGTGCGCCATCCCGAATCCTACATGTCTGTAGGGATGGAACTGTGGATTTTCGGATTAAGTCCCGGTCAGGGAATACCTCCATGCTCAGTCAGTTAAGGGATCGGACTAATTCGCGGCATATTGGTTGGGGCTGAGTTCAACTCGGAAGTAAGGGTCATAAGTTCGAGTCTTGTGGTAGTGCTTTAACTTAATGGTATATTTAGACCAATAATTTCAGTTAGACAGGAAATTCATTGGTCATAATATGGCCTTCAGCAAAATTTACGGAATTGAAATCAGACTATGTTATGTGAGGGTTTTCTTTTGGCAGAAGACAGTAGAGACTACCAACTCCTTCTTTTTTAAAAAGCTTTTAAATTTTATATCCCTAAAACAGTCAAAGTGTTGTCTTTGACAGAGAGGAGCAGGCAAGGGCAGGGGGGCGCTTCCAAGACAGTATTTTTGCGCATGTTTTATACTTTTAAAAGCAGAAGTCGACGAGAGGACAACAAATGTATACTATGCATTTGCTCTCGCCACGCCACTGGCTTAATTCCAATACGATAACGCATTAGATTCTGCTTAATTTGTTTAATACCAACGAAAGCCAGATAAGAGTGTTTTATACTTTTTGAAGATTTCAAATCCCCAACCCCTAAAAAGTTACAGCATTTAAATTGTAATATTAAATATATTATTGTCATATAATTTATTAATCTAAAATGAGTTGACGGGGATAATATATGAAAACCATGGCCGCCTCATGCTACATCGAGCCTGTTGCGTATGAGAAATTGATGTAAAAAGTCTTTCAGCAAAACTAATGCAATAATACCAAAGAAAAAGCTTCTAAAGAATTTGTAAAGGAAACCTATTGGGCAATTTATGTATGTTTATATATTGATTGAAAGATGTAAGAAAACATTAAAAATGCACTTTTTATAACTTTTTAGCAGGAATATTAAGAAAACTTCGTCACGAATAGAGTAGTCATAACTATGTATTGCATTAATTCTATTATTGTAATCTTCTGTTAGATATCTGGATAAGCATAAGCATTTTACGATAAAAAGCCACAAATTATAAAATTAATTACTGATGATTACTAGGTAAAATTAGTCATGAGATTGAATTCAAATTTAGAATGAAGTGAACAGTAGAATTCATTAAAATAAAGGAACAGTTTGAATGAAATTAACGTTCCGTTTTTGAAACAACACGAGGGCTATTTTGGGACGGACCTCTTAATTTTTAGCCGTAATCAGATGTTAGGGACCACACTGAGCCACCAGATCCTTTCCAAGCCTCCACACCACACCAGAGGGACAATGATATGGAGGACTCTCTACCTCACATTTAATGTACACCAGGCCCACACACTCAGAAGTTTCTTGGTGGAACAGGGTTTCGAACCTGGAGCCCTCGGATTCCGAATCCGAAACCTTATTACAAGTTCACCGCGGTCCCAAAATAAAGAGATAAGGTTGATATCTAAAAGCGATAATTCTCTACTCAAAAACCATTTAAACACAAAGAAAATTTTCTCTCCGTAATCCCTACAGCATAAAGAGAAAGAATAATATTTGAAAGAAAATATATAATTTTTTACACTTCATATCGATTACACTTCTCATCAAGTTTTAACACAATCCAACAATCTACTATCATCATTATTTTGCCATAAAGAAATTAAATCTTCTTTATAATTTTTAAATGTAGCTTCGTTTTAGTAATCGTCACTTTTTAAATGTTTATTCCAAACCATTAACAAGTCACTCATTCTGGTAAAAGTGAGCACCGAAAGCTAGCTAATCTAAGCATTGAGACCTCTTTCAGCTTCATTGAATCACTGACTGTACACACACACAGAGAAAGAGATAGAAGACACGAGATAAATCGTTTTTTCCAAACGCTCTTTCCTGCTGTTTCTATCAATTACATCCTATCAATTCAATTGGACATGAACAAACGTGGAAGTTCTAATATCTGCCATCGTAAAATTGACTGATGTGTCTCTGCGATAATTTTTTTCGATTATTTTGCTTCCTTTTTTTACTCCACTATGCTTTATCTGAGATATCACATTTATAAAACAGTCTGTGGTTGAACTGATATATTCCCTTTCTTTTCAATTTGAAGATAGTCAATGGCGCCTTTTTTTTTATCACTTTTCCATGCTTATGATAAAGAAAGTCGGTAAATATTTACGTTGCTTAATCAAATCATTCTCTATCGTTGTGAATCTGCCAAGATATTGTTTAATGTTTTTAAAATAAGATGGTAAGGAAAAAACTTAAATCATACTTTTCTCAGATTATTTTTATCATTATACAAAGTTCAATAATAGTCGCGATCCATATTTTATTAAAAATTTTAAGTGGCGTTGGAGTTGCATAGATATTAATAATTGGAATGGACACCCAAAAGTCAATTTAAATTATACATAAAAGGTAAAGAGTTTTTACATTGAAGATGGACATTTTTATCAGAGCCTTCTTGTGAGGCCGAGGTGGCCTAGTGGTAAGGCCTTGGCTTTTTCTTCTTCTTCTTTTTATTATTATTATTAATCGACCGGAAAGGTTTACGGTTATACAAAACCCTCTCGGCGTAAAGAAGAATCGCAGAAATGAGAGAAAAAATAAATTAAAATAACAGCAACAATTAACACAAAAAGTATACTAAAAAAGTCTGCAGTGAATGTCTTAATGGCTGGTGGAAGCGAGAAAAGTCTTTTGTAATCAATGATGATATCATGCCTTCGTTTAAGTAGGATTTTCATAATATTCATGAGTCGTGCCAGGGATTTCTTTTAATACTCAAGAGAGCCTGCTCAACCCAAATGTTTTAGAGCATAATGTGGCTTTCGGGGAAACAGCAATTATTAATATTTCAAATGAAATTTACATAAGATACAGAAGGTCAAATACAACTCATGTAAGTTTTACATGCAAGAAACAAATGCTTATATCAATACAATAAAGTCCAAGCAAACAAAAAAATAACGCACAAGACGAACACGAAGAGAAAAAAAGTAAATAAAAAAATTTAAAATAAATAAATGAAATGAAAATATTTACAGCCAATTTCCATTTAACAATCCCCAGAGCTCAGAACATGATCGATAACACTCCTGGAGACTTCTCAACACCTCTGGATTCTGAGCAGTGAACATTTATTATTTAAAACATTTTTAATCCAGATATTTTTAACCTGTCACCTGTTAAGTTAGATGATATTTCAATGCGAAAGCACAATAAAAACATAGTGATCGGATCTTTTGTTTTGAACAATATTTTCACACCACGTCGAAAGGTCTCGGCTTCGGGGGCCGAAGGTTTCCAGGTTCAAAACCTGATTCCACTGAAGATCCGCCGTGTATAGGGCCTGTTGCACGTTAAACGCCCTCCCGGTGATGTTGTGTGGAAGTTTGGAGACTGGGGGCATACCAGCTCAGGTGTCGTCCTCGTCATCTGACCACGGTCCTAAAATAGCCCTCGTGTTGCTTCAAAACGGGTCTTTAATATAACTAAGCTAAACACAGCCTTCTTATAGCTTCCATACGGGACATTAATCCAATTAAACTCAATCTAGATAATGACAGGCATTTATCGGCTCATAAACGCTGCAATTTCAGTCTAAATATTTCGGTTCCCTACTGTAATAAACTTCTCTGTTTAAAATATTCATTTATTGTCTCACATAAATATTGGCATTACAAAAATTCCATCAGCAGAGTCAGAAAAGCGATAAACGTATCAAATTACGAGCAAAAATGTTGCAACCGTGAATCTATTCAGTATTTACAAAAACAGAAAACCCTGAACAAGCAAAAACAAAAAGAAACATTAAAGACCACAATTTTATTTATATTTTTATTAAAAATTCTTTACGTGAAAACCGCATATGACCGAAGAAGCATTTCAAAAGCAAATGGCATCACTAAATATCAGAAAACGATGTTTTGTTTGAAAAAAGTACGAATATTTGAATTTCTTTTTATTGACGTGGTATTTTATTGAAGTAACATCCAAAATGAATAATTTGATGAATTCTACTCCAATAGTAATCTTTTTACGGGTCGGAGAAATTTAAATTAAGGCAGTTTAGTTTATTGAATTTCCGATTCAGTTTGAAGCGATATAAAGATATGAATAATTCAAGAGCCACCATTTAAATGTAAAATCTATCGAGCGATGTACGTTTGTGGGGTGCTCGGGTGAATGGTCTGAGAGCGAGAGATATAGAGGTCACAAAATTCCATTGATTCTATTAAATGCACAGATAATTTAGTAAGCAACTAGACGCCACATTAGCCAGGTGGAAACGAATTGGTTTAGTGGTTATTTGATAGCATGTTCGAGTTCTACTCCGCAGACGATAATTAGTACACTCAGGCCCGGATTATCATATAGGCAAAGTAAGCAACTGTCTAGAGGTCCTGTAACTTTGGAGGGCATCGATATTTTTTTTGGGGGGGGGAATACTTTAAGGTAGTTTAATTTTGTGCCTTCATTTTATTTCTTGAACTTATTGAAATTAGAATCAAGTATTATTTCAATTTCAGAAAATAATTCTTAGGATTTTTGTTATGTTTTCAAATTCCCTTGCAGATCAACGTGGTTCTCTTTTTTTGCAGTTGGTTGAATGACTGAGAAGTCAACAGCCCTGTCAAACTTTGTGTCAGAATATTTAAATCAAATTGAAAATATTTATATTTTTTTACCATTTCTTGTTTAAAATTACTGAACTCTGATACAAACTTTCTTGAAGATGACCCGCAATTAAATGTTTTGTTATATCGTTTCGTTGCAATATTTGTTACTTAAAATGTATACACAGAGATTAAATTAAAATTAATAAAAAATATCTGGTTTGAAAAGGAGGCCCCGAAACTTGCATTGCATAAGGGCCCCTACAGGGCTTAATCCGACCCTGGGCACAGAGTGGTGAAAATTAACCCTTTTGAGACTATTGGGAAATGTATGCTCCATTCAAATTTAACAGAATATTCTAATTGCCAATCTATTAAAAATTTATTACATTTTGCTTTATTTTGCAATGGCCTTTATTAATTTCAGGAACATAATCTAATACCTCAATTTTTCTTTCAAATAATCGGTGAAATGTCAAAGATCTGCTTAGTAATGTCATACGCAAGTCGTTTTTCAAATAGTGAGCCAGCAAGCTCAAATAACAAGTTATAATAAGCCAGCAAGTTTTTCAATTTGTATTTTATTATCTCTCTTCTGAGTAATTTTAGAGAACGGATTCAAATTGCTTAGGTGTTTCAAATCGGGATAAATACAGGGCGATTCAGAAGTTCGGAGCAACTTTAAAAATCAATAATTCGCAAGCGAATGAAGATAGAAAGATGTCGCTCGCACAGAAAGAATGAAAGTGAACTTCTTTTGTCTGGAAACCAAACTTTATCAGTAACATAGTCGAAAATTTAAACCACCAGACTCAGGGACGGCTCGTACATAGGGACTGCGGTACTTCAGCCGAGGCCGTGCGCAAAAAGTAAACAAACCATAACATAACACTCAGAAATTTAGACTGCTGTGACGTCACATCGTAAAGCCTCCTTTTGGTGTTGTTTGTGTATGTAAGTGTGTGCGTTTTTTGAAGGAATTCGCTGGATTTTAATGGATTAACTAATATTGAAGTAAGTTTTTGGCATTTATGTTAGTTTTATAGAAGAAATATACCTTGATGTTAACTTTGCATAAATTAACTCATTTGGAATATTTTTGTCTTATTTAACTCACGTGGTGACAAGTCTCTTTAGAGGCTTTAGTTTTAGTATCTCTACATTATCGTTTATTTCATAGTAATATTTTTGTCAATCATTTATGCATATCTGAGTATTATAGACAAAAATTTCATTTGTTTCTTTAGAATTTTAGTATAGAATTATGGGTACAAATTAGTGTTAGTCGATCTCCGGTTTAATCCTAAAGTACGGAGGAAATCAACTCTTTTACCGAAGGTAGTTTTTCCCGCCGAATGCTCTCGCATTGGAAAACGAAATTTTACGGCTCATATTTTTACCGTACTTTTGAAACACAAATAAAATATATCTAATGCAGTAATTTCTTATTCATTATCAATGATGAAACAAACAATTCAAAAATAATTATTTCAGATATACTGATAGTGTAAAGTAGCATGCATCCGATTGGAAATGTTTCTACTTCTTAAGCTATAAGTAAATTTTCAAAACATATGAAATGGAGAATTTAAATTTAAGTTCAAAATAGTTTATTGAAATATTTTCTATATTATTTTAGTTATTATTAATTATTTATAATTTAAATTTAGTGAGATTCTTTCACTTGATACTTGCTGCAAAGAGATTTTAAGTTTGGTTCCAATTTAGTTAGCTTTAGTCTTAAATCTTGTCTTAATCTAGTCTGGAGAGAAAGGCAAAGATACCATGGGAACTAAGGAATTTATCGATCAATTTTTAAAATGATTGAATATTGTTAACGTTAAAATTTCTGAGAAAGGTAAGAGGTTGAAAAATCTCTTTTCTGGCCCAATTAGAAGTAAAGATCAAATGAGTATGGTATTCCTGAACAAATTTTATGATTGGCTTGTTTCCTGGAACAACAAATCTGCATTGCCATTAGAAAAAAAGAAAAGAACTAGGATTACCAGGTAAAGGTGGTAAATTGTCTAAGGAGACACAATTTTCCCTTCAGTTTACCACAAAATCATTGATAGATATTGTAAATCATATCTTCAAAGAGAACACCCCAGAATATATATTATTAGGTAAATTAGTAGATAGTCTAGAGACAAGATTTGGGCAGTATCGACAAATGTCTAGGGGAAATTATAATGTTTCATGCCTTCAAATATTTGAATCTGAAAAAAAGCTAAAAATTGTAGGTTGGATAAATTTTCATTCAGAAAAAAATGGGGAGTTTCACATAAAATCTTTAGAAATTTTTGAGGCAACTTCAGAAACTTCAGTAGAATTTGAAGTAGATGAATGTAAAAATAATTTTGTCCTAATTGTAAAGCAATGCATTTCCATTTCAGCAAATATATTTTTAAATAATTATACTAAAATTAAGAATGACCAGCTTAGAGCTAAAAATTTGAAACGAAAATTATCAACTTTAGGATATTAATCCTTCTGTAGTTGAAGGAAATAGACCTATTGGGGAACCCGCCATCTCATAACATTTTTGAAAAGGGGTAGTGCATCCTGAAACAGTACCCCTAAGGTGATGCGGAAAGCTGTTTCTAACATTAAAATTTAATTAGAAATTTATGAAAATGAAATTAAAAATTTTATCGGTTTCTCACACTTTTTCTCAAAACGCTACTGAATAATCCATTATCAAAATTCATGCTTTGAACTAATCTTCTTGAAGTTGAAAATTGTGCCAAAGCTTTTTTTATGAAATGTAAGTTTTTTTGGATGTGCTATTCTCACCAACTATTTATATTAATTGATCGTTAATATTAAAAATTCATTCAGTAATGAGTAACTGCCGAAAATCTTGTACTTCTGTTGTGTTTCCGCTTGTGAATGAACGTTTCCTACATCAACAACAGAGCTACGGAGAGGCTTTCGACTAAGACGCCACGAATCCAATGTTCTGGCCTGAGGAAAGACTATTCCGCAAGTCTTTTGCGCACGGCCTCGCTTCAGCACCCTCCAACTTTTTCCATTGTGTAAATTTATTTTATTTCGCATTTAATATTTAAATCTATCAACAATCTAATGGAATTTTACATTAAATGACAGAGGCAACCCGAGGTAATCATAGCAATCGGGCAAAGCACCAATATGGTGCCCCCAACACACATAATCAATACATTTTTTTTTTTGAAATTCTACTATGTCTGTATTTTAAATACCAAACAAATTTTTACATAGAAATATGCATGCTTAACCTGCTAATATGACTTGATAATATTATGGTAAGAATTTTTGAACTTCAGATAAGGTTACATAGGTCTTATTGAAAGTAAAATAATCTATTCAAAAATTTATTTAAAAAATAATTGACTTTATTTTAAAACAGTATTATAAGTTCTGTTCAAAAATTAGATTTTCTTGCTTTTTATCCGAGAAATTTCTTCTCAATTTCAATGTTTGCAAAATGCCCCGTTCAATTGTCATGGTTACTAAGCCAACTAGTCGCTCTTGGGACATGGTGGATTAGAGAAACTTTTTGTTAAGTTTCAGTTTAAAAAAACTTCCCTCGCCAGCAGCTACAGTTACTAGGAAAGTCAGAAAAATACTCAAAGCCACTGAAAGAATTGGAAAATTTACAGCAACTCTGTTCATATTGAAGAAAGTTAGTTAATTTTTTCTTGGTTATGAATATGTGATTCATTAGACGTTGCTCTTCTCAAATGTTCAGCACTAAAGACGCAAAATTTTCCAATGATTGCAAGTAGCTTTAAAAAGTTTCCACTGTTTGTACCACATAGTCCTCTTTCCTCTTCTTTCTTTTTAAAAGACAACCATGTATACTAAATGTTTGAACACTTCTCTCCAATGTACAACCTTCGTTTTGGTTTTTTTCTGATTTCAGAATTTAAAGTCCTTTCTAATCTGTTTCTTTTACTGAACTCCACGCAAAGCTGGTAAGCTTTCATATAATTTGGAGATTTCTCATGTGTTGATAACTGTTCGAACATGTGTTTCCGCTCAAAAAATCCCGATGTTGATGCAAAGGACATTTGTGCAAAACCAAAAAGGCGGCAGTAGAAACAAAAAATTGCTTTCACAGGAACTTCTTGATTCGAACAGTAACTTACTATGTTGCCATTCTAAGAACTTTCTGAAGTTGAAAATCTGCCATCAACTTATGTTGACAGATCTTTTCTAGGTTTAATATTTGATTATTTTGATGAATTTCTTTATCCTTTTTTTGCTGCTATCCGTGCATTTCTCTTCCTATAAAACGAACCTAATGTTCCTTTTTCTCAGTTATTTAAGCGAAATAATACAATATTTATTTTTTTATTGGTTATAACGTTATCAGAATTTAAATTTGATGTTTATAACACAAGTAACTATGAAAAAGTGTAAAATAATTTAAATTGGATTTACGATTATGGGCGTAAGCGATTCTCTAGAAGGCCCAAAAGAACAAGATACTGGTTCTATTCTGGAGGTTGAGAATTTTCGAACAATTTTCAGAGCTATCAGTCATGGTCATTGTTAGCGCAACATTTATCCACAAGGCACCAAGAAGCTTCAGGAAATGTAATTAACATCCCGATAAAATGCTCTAGAATACTGCAACTAGGGCCGGCTCCAGGGGTGTACAGAGCGCCGAGAGTGTAAGGGCGCCAATTCCTGATCATAAATTAAAAAATTAGCGCGCATAACATGGCTGCCGACTAGAATACAATAGAAAAGAAAGCCAATGGAATAATAATCTAATAAGTCAATGGTTAATAATTATAAATAAATATTTTAGCATATGCACCAATATACGATATATACAAGGGGAAGGAGCGCCACAATAATTTCGCACAGGGCGCTGAATACTCTTGAGCCAACCATGACTGCAACGATATTTTTACGATATTGTACGGCATTCAAAATATCAAACATCGTGGAGATAATCTAGAATATCTTGCGCTAATAAGGATACATTCCCACGCGACCATGTTCTGTGAGTGGTGTGTGTGTGGGGGGGGGACAGTGGCGAATTTTAACAATATGAGGTCATATCGCAAAAATGCTTTTAGAACCTACCCAATGTCGTTTATTAATCGCCAGCTTAGCACTGCGATTTACGGCGACTAGATATTGAAGTACTGCCCCTAGAGTCTTGGGGCACGAAGCGAGCTCTTCTAGCATTTGTGCAAAAAAAACCGCCAATGGTAGTGGGGCGTTTAATACATCTTACTTGATGGTATTATTCAGAATAAGAGAAAGGGCCGCCAATTCTAAAGAGAAATTATTTGTCAATTTTTCGGAACTTTCGTGTCTATTAAAACTTTTTTTTCTCCTTCAAATTCCCAATTTTGCGCCACCTTGGATTTTGGCGCCACGGGCAGTTGCCCTGTTTGCCCGGCCTTTGGGCCGTCTCTGTTAAACGATTTCTATCTTCAAGTAAGCCGCTAGGAAAAACTGCGGCAGGAGAAACTAAGTTCCCTATCTTGATTTTTCACTACCCGAAGTTAAGCGCAAAGGAGAAAGTAACTTAAAGTAAAGGAGAACTGAGCTTCGTTCCAGCACCGAATTCTAGTCCAGTCAACGAAGGCCAAAAATCTACGAATAGAAAAAAAAATGGTGTAGTTTTGAAATTTAGCACAGTTGTTGGGGGTAGTGTCCTAAACGACATACTAAAAGTCCCCGCCGGTGGGGGGGTGCGCAGGGGTTACAGGTGGTTTAAAGGGGCTTTTTCAGTTTTTCTTAAATATCTCGAACACTATGGGTTCTATCAAAAAACGCTCAATTACAAAATTAAACTACATAACATTTCCTACAAATAAAGTACTTTGTTTTTGTAGCATCAATAGTTTAGAAGATACAGGGGGATTTAAAAGTTAATATTTCTAACATTCCTTTTGTAATGGTAAAATCGATTAAAAGTGCTGAATCGACAACCCTCATAAAAACCTCATGCCTATATAATAATTATACAAGGGTAGTATTGGATGTGTAGGAGCGGGGGGAGGAACAATTATGCTCCCTTCCTCCCCTCACATCCGTTCCCCTTTGTAAGTTTCCTTCTACTCGTAGTCCAGTCAACGAATTGTAAATTTAAAAAAAGGTGTACTTTTGAAATTCGACACAGTTGTTGGGGAGAGTGCTTTAAACGACATACTAAAAGTCCCCGCTGGTGGAGGGTGCGCATGGGTACGAGGGTAGAAATGGGCGATTTCTCAGTTTTTCTTAAATATCTCAAAAAAGATGGATCCTAGCGAAAAAAACTTAAGTAAAAAATTAAACTAAATTAAAATTCCTATAAAAATAGTTCTACACATTGTTCTTAGGATGAATAGTTTAGAATATTACAGCAGTTTGAAAAAGTACATAATTACAAGAAGTGGTTGAAAATGTTAGTTTTATTTTTATGAAAGAAAGTTTATATTTCAAAATAGCGGCTATCTATTACAATATATCTATAACATATTATATCTTTCTATAACATAATAGTATATACATTCATAAATATATACATAACCAATTTTTACACTTGCTCGTAAATAAATTTCACCATGTTTTTCTAGTATATGATCAAGTTCGAACGCATCCTCTTCTTCTAGAGGTGCACCTTTGGTACATGTACCATTAAAGGTGCCAAAACAGAAACACATTGCTAAACGTGTGTTGCTCCGCCGCTCCTTTGATTTAAAGAATTGAGGAAAGATCAGCTCTGATCTTGGTTGATGATTTGAGAAATGCTGCATATCTACGGTTATTCAAATTATGTTCATCAGCAACGGCTTTGTACTAGGAACATCTTCTCACAGGCTTGTGAGATATCATCTGGTGTTGATGAGGGGTTATAAAAGATGTCAGCAATGTTTTTATCTGGTTTAGTTGATTTTTGAACAATGTAACTATAGTGCTTTGCTTTTTCTATAAATATCTAGTGTAATGTCGCAGCCACGGAATGCATGGAGAAGGAGGATGGTTTGGGCAAAAGAAAGTTCTTTCTGCAGCTCTCTTGTAAAAAATAATTTACCTTCTACTTTTCCCTTGTCAGGCTTCATAAAATAAATGTTACTTTCTGGTGGTGCCAAAGCAATCAGTAACACGACTAGGTCTACGTCTTTCCCTTGGGATGAGAAGTTGCTCTCTCTAACCCAGATCTCACAATATAAGTATCAGCATCCCCTGTAGCGACTCTTGTTTCAGTTCCTTTAGCAGCCATTTTCTGTGTTAGTAATTGAACATGCCAGGTCTTATTTCTTCAATGGCAAGAAAATGTTTCTGTCGAACTGTGGCAGACTGGTTGCGAGTTTTTAAGTTAAACTCAGCATAGATATATAGATTTAGATATTATACTGTCAAAATACACTCATTTGGAGCGTTAACGGAACCAAAGGACTGAGTAAAGGGATCTAGCGAAGGGAGGGTAACACTTCTGTTCATCAAATAGGTATGTCGCACCCCCGTCCCCGCTCTGATACCGCCACTACTCTCGACACATACAATAATACTACGCTCGTATAATTATTGTATAAGCATGAGGTCTTTCTGAGGGTTGTTGCTTCAGCAATTTTAATTGATTTTACCATTACGATAATGAATTTTTGAAATATTCACTTTTAAACCCCCTTGTATCTTCTAAAATTTCATTCTACAAAACATTTTGGACTAGTTTTGTAGGAAATTTAATGTAGTTTAACTTTATAATCAAGTTTTTTTAGCTAGGATCCGTAGTTTTCGAGATATTTAAGAAAAACTGAGAAATCCCCCCTTTCAACCCCCGTACCCCCTGAGAACCCTCCACCAGCGGGGACTTTTAGTGTGTCGTTTAGGGCACTCTCCCCAACAACTGTGCCGAATTTCAAACGTACACCTTTTTTTAAATTTAAAATTCATTGACTGGACTACGAGTAGAAGGAAACTTACGAAGAGGAACGGATGTGAGGGGAGGAAGGGAGCATAATTTTTCATCAAATGGGTTTGTTCCCCCCCCCCCGCTCCTACACATGCAATACTACCCTTGTATAATTATTATATAGGCATGAGGTTATTATGAGGGTTGTTGATTCAGCACTTTTAATCGATTTTACCATTACAATAAGGAATGTTAGAAATATTAACTTTTAAATCCCCCTGTATCTTCTAAACTATTGATGCTACAAAAACAAAGTACTTTATTTGTAGGAAATGCTATGTAGTTTCATTTTGTAATTGAATGTTTTTTGATAGAACCCATAGTGTTCGAGATATTCAAGAAAAACTGAAAACGCCCCCCTGTAACCCCCGCACACCCCTACTGGCGGGGGCTTTTAGTATGTCGTTTAGGACACTACTCCCAACAACTGTGCCAAATTTCAAAACTACGCCATTTTCTTTTTCTATTTTTCCTTCGTTGACTGAACTATTTATTCCATATGAACGCATGCGTAGTAACAGAGTGTAGGCTTTCCCTTCTTTTCTCTACTACGTTTTTAAGCTGAAGGGTTCGGCAGCACCAGAGAAGCCAGCTAGAAACAGAGTTTCAAACATTTTACCACAGCGGAAAATTTTTCGCGAGCTAAAATTTAGAAAATAAGTAAGAAAATGAAGGAAAATTAATGATGAACAAAAATTTAGTTAAAAAAGTTTTTTATAGCAATTAAAATAGCAATAGCCATTAAAAAACAGGGTTTGAGAGTTTGATTGGCACGATCTGCTGTGCAAATAAAAAAGAATCCAAGAATAAGCCTTCTGTGTTTGATAATTTTTTATAACGGACGAGGATATTCTTTTATTATCTCCGAGGATATAAAATTTGCTAATTCTGTGTAAGAAAAATATTGCGGGAAGGTAGTTTTCCTGGGAGGGACATAGAGGGGAAGAAAAATTAACAAAAATGCAGCGCGTGGGTGGGGGACTCGGCTTTGGCAGTTCTATCAGGGGGGTTGCAGGATCGCCTGGGGACGGTCCTGCCCAAAAAAAAACACCTTCGTGTTTCTTCAAAATGGTATGCAAACGGCCCCGCAGAAGACTAGAAAACAACTAAGACTAACATCTCGGGAATAACCAAAATATGAAGCTTATGAATAGTGTTATATATCTTTGCATGTATGATTAACGCATGAACGAAACTTTCCATCCCGAAGAGTCGCTGATCAACCTTTTCCAGCTCGCTCCCTTGATGGCTTTTCTTCCCATTCCATTTTCTGCCGCCGCTCTCATATCCGGTCATCCGAGATAGTACCCCTACGCAGCGGCTGATGAGATGCCTTCGGGGGCTGTTTCCTGGTGAAAACTTGTTGGCTGGAGGGAAAAGATACAGCATTCATAACAAAAGGTAGGATTTCATGCGAAAGAATGGTAAATAAATTTAAACACGGCTAATTTGCTAACGATATCTGTACCTCAGAACCAGAAATCTAAAAATGGCGATTTTCAAGTTATTACAGTTTTACGTGTAAAATCTGATTTTCCATAAAGTCACAACAACGTAAGTCTCTTAACATTTCCCCTTTTATTATTACTAAGATTATAAGAGCGCAAATACTTGTAGGTAACGACTAAATTCTTGTCAGTTATTTATCTTTCCTGAAAAGTTGGCATAATTCTATTGACGTTCGTCTGTTTCGGAGGTAAGGATATTTAACGTACCTCAACGAATATCAATTCACTGATACTTGTTGTCATTATATTCTATGAGCTAAAGATGAACCTTCTAAATTTTTACTAGCTCATTTTACAACAGGCTGGATTCATTTAGTTTCGTTATACACAGATTAACATACCGTTTTGAAACAACACCAACGCTATTTTGGGCGAATCTCGTCATTTTGAACCGTGATCAGATGACGAGGACGACCTAAGCCACCACCCCCTTTCCAAACGTCCACACCACACTAGTGATAGAGCGTTTGAACCAGACATATTTATATTGCACCAAGCCCGTTTACAAGGCGAACCTTCTGTGGAATCGGGTCTGGGACCCGGAACTCTCCGGTACTGATGCTAAGGTTGGACATTCACGACCGCTCCACGCCACGGTTTTTTACATTGACTGGTCGTCAATGTGAAAAACCAGTCAGAATTGAAGCGGAAAGTTGGATATCCAACCCTTCCCAATATCTGATTCGAGTAACGAGCATCACGTTCGAGAAGGGTGATATTCGTTAATCAATCATATACTGAACTTTTCTTTAACTTTTAAATAATAAGACTGATAATATTATAGCGAAGGCCGCGGTGGCCTAGTGGTAAGGTGTCGGCCTCAGAACCGGAGGGTTCGAAACCCGATTCCACCGAAGATCCGTCGTGTATTGGGCTTGTTGCACGTTGAATCATACGTAGGGAGTCAAACGTCCTCCCGCTGGTATGGTGCGGAAGCTTGAAGAGGGGGTGCCATTTCAGGTGTCGTCCTTGTCATCTAACTGCGGTTCAAAATTACGAGGTCCGTCCGAAAATAACCCTCATGTTGCTTCAAAATGGGATGTTAATATAACTAAACTAAACAAATATTATGGAGCATAAAAAGAGTAGAGTGGCAAGCACTGATATCACTGTAGAAGCGAAGCAAGAAATATGTATAATTGTTATTACATATAAATAAGCGTAAGTATATAACTGTTGGTTTCTTTTTTGGGTATACAGAACAAAATAATGGTATTCCCACAAATATTTGTGGCAAATCAATGATCGGATAGAAAACAATATATATATATAAACGAATATCTTGCCCGAACGGATTATGTTCGTCAACCAAACACCCACTGTAATTGTATGCAATTTTATTTTACCTATTTTAAACAATTAGTTACAATGTATATTTTTACAGTGAAAATGTGTGATGTGTTCGGTAAACAGCTAAACAAGAGACATGCATCATCAAGCAGAAGACCCAACGGCATTACAATTTTTTTAAAAAAAATTATTATTTATATGCAAACCCTAATCTATAAAACCTACTTAGACAGTATTACAAGAAAACGAAAAAGGAGGTTATCAGTGAATAGATGGAGTGGTTTGAATAGTACAAGAAAAAACTTTTGTTTTTTCAGACGAGTGACGAATATTCAATTGGCCAAAAGCTTTTACGCAGTATTTTCAAAAAAGGCTTTGTCAAACCTTATTCATAACAAACTACCCACGCGTACGGCTTTTCTCTTGGCAAGCTAATTTTCCACGCCACTAGAGATAATGAAAACATTTTAATAGCTAATTTATTTTCTCCCATATCATCTTATTTGAGTATTTTTAATTTTTCCTTTTAACTATTTTTTCGTTATTTAATTTTCATCACGGTGTGTGTGCTCATTTTCTTTCACCGTGTTATAAATTTCACGGTCTAGATTTAATAAATAGAAAACGCACGCCTTGTTTGCCAAAATTTTGTCTACTTTTCGATCATATAATGAGATAAAAACTTTTTTAATTTTATGATTAATTGTAAATTAAATCTATAGTACTAAATTTATTCGCTTGAAAAATTATTCAGAATTTATAAAGTAATTATATTAAAAAAATTATGTGCAGAGTTTGAGATATGCATAAAGGGGTTGTAAATATAATTTTCAAAAAGTAGGATGAATAACTTGAAAAGTATAAAGAGTAAAAAAAAAAGTGCGGTGCTGTATCAAAAAAAGCAAATATTTTGTCAACTGAATGAGATTATTTATACTTATAAAAGGCAATGTTTGTGTGTGCGTGTGTGTTTGTGTACGTGTGTGTTTGTGCGCTCGCGATGTCCAGACGAATCTATCGTTCTTATAGCCATGAAATTTGGCACACAGGTAGTCGTGATGGTGACTCAATGCACCTCGAAACCAGAATTCTAGAATTTAATCTAGAAAATTTTTTATTTAATGTTCTGTGTTGTTTTGGGTCATTTTCGGCACGTTTATGGCTGTAGTATCTTTTCTAATGATAGTTGAAAAACAATCAATACACCATCGGATAGAACAAACAATTTTCTTTCTAATGAAATTTGCTTTGAACTTCAAACGTAATTTACTGAATTATGAGAAATTTTAAAAAAATAGTCAGTTGTGCCATCGAAATTTTATTTTTGTTTTTAAATTTGCTGCATCCGACGTTCTAATAACATTATTATTTTCCATTTTTCAGCTATAACTGGAACGGTTCTATCATGTTAAAAAACAGAACGAGTTAAAATATCTTTTTCCGTTTTTTTTAATTAATTTTTTCCTGGTCAGTTAAAAGATATTTTTCCTCTAGCGAGCTTCGTCCAGCGACACTTCTCCGGAACGTTGCTGTCAATTTCATTGGCTGACGGGGCAGAGCGCAGGTGACGTCATAAACTTCAATTAAATGACTTCGATTATTATTTTCGGATTCGATTTTATATTTTGCTTGCTGTATAATAATCATTTTCACGTTGCAATTTTTTAATATTGTTTCGGATTAACGTACTCTGTATTGTTTTTCTACAGTTGAAATGTCATTATCGCGAAGAAAAATAAGCGGGAAAATCAATAATGTGTATCTTTTGTTTTGTTTTCAGAACTTTTTCATGTCATTGTGGGCGGTTTTTTTTCCCTTCATTTTGTTGAAGTCCTGATTCCACGGGCAACGCCGTACGCGTACTACTAGTTGGGAATATTCTAGCGTAATCATTATCTGTAGGTCAATGACAATTAAATATGAATTTTTTGTATTGGAACATAATTTTTGCCCAAACATTTTGTATTGCAGACAATCTAATATTTATAAATATTTTATAGAATAAGGGAAATTATTATGATTAATCAGGCTAGCACCATAAATCATAAATCGTTCAATGTGGTGCTGAAACTTTGCCTTTTGAAGTTACTCCCTCTAGGTCACGAAACAAGTGGTTTTAGATTAGTTAGATTAAAAGCCCGTTTGGAAACTACAAGAAGGTTATTTTGAGCCAAGTCTCGTAATTTTAACTGAGTCCAGATGACGAGGACTATACCTGACCCGACACCCCACGCTCCAAACTTCCAAGCTACACAAACGTGAAGACGTTTGATCCAAGACGGCAGATTTAACACACACCTGGCCTACACATACACTGTAAAAAAAAATTAGTGTAACACAACACTAAAAATGGTGGCAACTACTTTACACTAAAAGTGGTGAAGTAAAATACCAACAATTATTCTTCATGTAGTGAAACACCAAAGATTCTTGGTGTAATCAAACACCAAAGATAATTCTTGATGTAATCAAACTCCAGGAAAGTTCCTTTACACTACTTTTGGTGTAAAGTAGTTGCCACCATTTTTGGAGTTCAGTAACACTAAATCTAAAAAAAAAAAAAGCGGGAGTGTTTTCCCCTAAACTTTCTCGTATACTTCCCCAAAAAGGTGCCGTTTCTCCTTCCCCCGCGTGGCTAAAAAAATTCGAACCTATTGTTATCCAGAATCTAATGACTATCAGAAGGTTTTTCATTATACTGACTGAAAAATATCTAGGTGAAGAATCAAATTCAAAGCGATGCGTACCGATTAAAACGCATCTATCGCACACTGCTAGGTTTCACTCTTGCTGTCTCAAGGACAAACTGACGTAATTCGCTCCTTTCGCGTGCACAGAAGATTGCTTCCAGTACGCATGCGCGTGGAGATAACGGATTGGTTTCAATAGTAAATTATACAGACCGACAGACAGCCAACCCTTTGACGGATTTGGCTCAAAATTTTATACGGACCTACATTCATGACGATAAAACTGTGTACCAAATTTTATCCATCTAGCTAGCTATTCAAGTTTTTGAGTTATAGTGTTCACATGACATGAGACAGACTTCCCGTTGACGGATTTTGTCCAAAATTTGATAGAAACCTACAAATTATGTTTAAAGGCCACATACCAAATTTCATCCCGTAGCTCTAATAGTTTTCGAGTTATCGTGTTCACAGACACACAGACAGACATAATTCCAAAATTGTGTTTTTCGGACTCAGGGAGGTCTAAAACGTGGAGATTCGTCTAAATCTCGAGTTCGAATTTTTTGACGATTACAATACTTTCTCTTTCGTATACGAGAAAGTAAAAATCAATCCGTAAGATTCAGTATATATAGCTCCGACAAGTTCTAAACTGAAATCAACAAAAAATTATTTAAAATAATCCAAATAAAACTTTGAACCGCAAGAGTGAAAATAAATATTCTTACACAAGAACTCACTATCCGTTGCAACTCAAAGACTGTGCGAATTATATTAAAACAGTAAACAAATAAGAATAAAATAAAATAATCCAAATAAAACTTTGAACCGAAAGAGTGAAAATAAATATTCTCACACAAGGACACACAATTCCATTGTAACTCAAACACTGTGCGAATTATATTAAAACAGTAAACAAATAAGAAAAAAATAAAATCATCTGTCTTATTATCGTCTGCTTGTTTCAGGTGGGGAAAAATATGAAAATATTTACATCCATAAAAACAAAATAGCGAATATTAATGAATAAAATATCAAAATAGGCTAAAATTTTCCAGTGCTTTCAAATATATACAATTTTTAACTGTATCTTTAATGAGTAAAAAGATAGAAATTTGAACTACAATAAAAAGTTTGAAAACAAGATGAGAAACCAGCGGGAGTGTTCTCCCCTAAACTTTCTCGTATACTTCCCCCAAAGGGTGCCGTTTCCCCTTCCCCCGCGCGGTTAAAAATTTGGAACCTATTGTTACCCAGAATCCAGTGACTACCAGAAGATTTTTCATTATAGTGATTGAAAAAGATCTAGGTAAAGAATTTCAAAGAGATACGTAACGGTTTTGCTCTCTTACCGGCTCAAGGACAAACTGACGTAATTCGCTACTCCGTAATGAAATTCCTCTCCGTTCTTCCAGTAAGCATGCGCATGGAGATAACGGATTCTCTTCAAAAGTAAATTATACAGACCGACAGACAGTCAACCCTTTGACGGATTTGGCCCAAAATTTTATACGGACCTACATTCATGATGATAAAACTGTGTACCAAATTTTATTCATCTAGCTATTCAAGTTTTTGAGTTATAGTGTTCACATGACCGCGGGCAGACAGATAGACAGACTTCCCGTGGACGGATTTTGTCCAAAATTTGATAGAAACCTAAAAATTATGTTTAAAGACCACATACCAAATTTCATCCCGTAGCTCTAATAGTTTTCGAGTTATCGTGTTCACAGACACACACACAGACATACAGACACACAGACAGACATAATTCCAAAATTTTGTTTTTCGGACTCAGGGAGGTCTGAAACGTGGAGATTCGTCAAAATCTAGAGTTCGAATTTTTTGACGATTACAATACTTTCTCTTTGTATACGTCGTATAGGAGAAAGTAAAAAAGGGTTGTAACAAAAATGTCCTGAAATAATGCATGCCAAGAATTGTGCCAAATTAATATTTCTTCTGTTTTCACATTCGTGCATTTCTTAGGTTTTTCTTTTTTGTAATGTAAATTTAATAAATTTGATTTTTCTGATTTAATTCTTCAGGATTATTGAGACTCTTGTTATTAGAATTGATATTAATTTGCTTTTCCCACTTGAAACAAAATTTTAAAAAATCATTGGTAAGAACTTTTTAGTTCTGTTGGAGAATTTCATAGCATACTGAACAATTCCGCAGGAATACAGATTTTGCTTTACTTAATAACATTTTATTTAAAACAGGCATTGAGGCAAATGAAATATTGTTCTACAAGTTAAAATGTCAAGGATTATATTGGTAACCCAGGCTGTTATTTCTTCACCAATTAAAAGCGAATGAACTTATGCTTTTTCTGAATGCATTTCATCAGAAGCTCATAATATTGTTACATTGTTGCATTTCAAAACGAAATTTTTGCGATACAATTTAGAATAACAACAAATAATTAAGGATGCATACACTGATTCAAAAAATAAAATTGCTTCGTAATTCAAACTTACGCAGAATATTAATGAGGACAATTCGAACTAGGCTTAGTAAAGAAAATTTCCGAGGCATAGCATGTGTAATATACAAATTAAATGTAATAAAATTCTTAAATACAAATGACATATATATAGATAAAGTTATATTTTTCTTATGAAAACTTAATTATCTTTATTACACGACAAAAAACATGCATACCTCTTATAACAACCAAAGAAACAGCTAAGCAAATCAGGCTGTTTATAAATAATCTACCGTTGCCATCGGAGAGTTTCCAAACGTACGCCAAAATTGGTGTTTCCACAAGTGAAAATAATTCACGAATGGTGTCGAGTGTGCGTGAGCATGGTGTAAGGATTCTCCAGTATTGGTGTTTGATGCAAACTACACCACTTAAAATGTCTATGAACGCTTGATTTGGTGTTAACTTGAAATAAAGT
>BGPR01000821.1:378461-396558 GCA_013235015.1 Araneus ventricosus | reverse complement strand
GACTCTCCCCTATATATTCATCTTCAATTATATTATATTTTGAATGCAATAGAGTCCCTCTAATAAGCACGGGATTAAAAAATTATTTATGTAAAAGTATTTTAATTATGTACAAAGGTGTTTTGTTAAACCTGCATCAGTTCGTAGAACCAAGGTCTACGTATGCAGTAGTATTAAAACTAAAATTAAGCTGTGTAGCGGTTACAATCAACTGCCTTCTCCTTTCTATAGTAGGTGGCACTACTGGAGCCATCTTTCCCATGATGCCTCTCTGTCATTCTTGTCTGTGTGCTTGTCTCGTGTTGTTGTTCTCTGTCTTGTGTCTTGTAACTTTAATGTTCTGTGCTGTGGAACGTAGTCTAATAAAAAAAATGGTTCCTAAAATTGAATGGATTCTTCAGCAGCACTACACACAAACTTGAGTCTCGTCCCTCTATAGCTGTATGCATATATGAAAAAAAAAAACCCATCGATTTTTATAGTTTTACCCACCTAAAACTTGTGTTACGTGCATTTAAAAGCAAATTTCATTTACTCCGGACTTTCGGTGAAAGGGTCCGGTCCCATCTAGTCCGGATTAGAGGGACTTTACTGTAATTCTTCATAAAAATTGCATAAACTTCATATAAATTGTACATAAGCATTATTTTCCTAATTTGATAAATACTCCCAATATTTTAAAACGATGAACAGAAATTATCTTCTGCCATTTCGCAATAACATTGTTTTTTCGTCTGCGCTTTATTCTTTCCTTCTTTGACCTTTTTTTTTAAAAAAAACCTAAATGGTCAAAAACATAGACGAACCATGTTGGAAGAAAATGATCGGAAGAGAATATTGTACAGTAACGATGAAATCGAGACAGTATTGATTATCTGTTGAAAATAGCTTTCTACGGAGTCCAATAAGAGAGGAATATTCTTTTAATGAACCAAAAAAAAAATGAAAGATCAAAGGCTTCTTGTTACAGTATCGAAACGAGAGTGAATTCTTCCCCCGCTTCCTCAAATTAGTTTCGTTTTATCATTTATCAGCACAATTAAGCGAGAAATCGGAGAACAGGATAGCAAAACACAATTTATATTTTCTTAAAATATTTTGTAATTGTATTTTATTTTTCATTTGCTAATATTTAACTGCGACTGTTAGCTAGTAAATCAGGCATTTAAACTGTTATAGAACATGAGTTGTTTCGTGAGTTCGGATGTAATAAATGTTTTATTTTAATAGTCATGACGGAAACATCCTAAAATTGATATATGGTCATTATATTGAGTGCAATTTATTTGATGAACATGAGAATGAAAGAAGCTATACTTATTTTTTACCAGTTGCTATAAAAGGGATCATTATAAGATGAGCTTATTATATTGTCTTAAAAGTCCACCTATTAAAAGCTGAGTAATTTAAAATAAGAAGTACTAAATATAATCGAAGAACTAATTACAACCATTACAGAAGATACAGAACTGAAAATGCCTTTTAACATGAAGTTCGAGAGAAGAAACTTTTTATTTCACTTAAGTATAATTCAGTTTTTTTTCTGACCGTGGTTCAAAATTTCGCGGTCCGTCCAAAAATAGCCCTCGTGGCTTCAAAACGGGACGTTAATATAACAAACTAAACTTACAAACATGTGACCAGGCAAATTAAATAAAAGCGACTAACAAAAAAGAAACGTATATGATAATAAATATAACAATTTTCATTTTAAAAAATGTAATTGGACGATAATTTTTAAAATGCGTCATGATTTTTATAAATTTTAAGCAGAACACTCATCTATAAGTATTTGTCTTCTTTTTTAATTGCTTTTTTGGAAGTTAAATCTCACAACTATCTCACTTTTTTCGAATTTCATTCCATTAATATAATGAACTAAAATTAAATTAAGTTCACACATTCAATATAATATAAATATCACAAATATCGAATTAAATCTAACTTTCTGATTCGCGACGTTGCATTTTTATTATGCTTGTTTATTCCTGTGATTGTATTCTTTAGAGAGGAAGGAAGATAGTTGCGGATAGATTAGCGTACATAGGGTAAATCTTTTAAATGGATGATATTTTTGTCAGTGACCAGGAACATTGAAGTGGCAAAAATTAGACAATTTAAGGAATTTTGATGACGTCAAACGGAAAAGTATAACTTTGTACCGAAAAGAGTTTTTTCCAAATAATTATGAAAATTATGTAGAACATTTCTATTTGTTCTTTTACATGAAAATTGCATCGATAATTTCCCTCTGAATGGTAAGATATCTCATTAAGTTGTTTAAAAATTATTTTGATGTGGTTCATGTGTTGAAAATATCGTAAACAACTTACGACCAAGAAATTAAAAAAAAAACTATAAAATAGTTGTGTTGAATTTCCATAGACCCATTGTACAATTTTTAATTGCTTCTTTCATATAAATTCGTTTTATCCAATGGAAAGTACCTTTTGTTATAATAATAATAATAATAGTGGCATGAACATCAAATATGCTGAATAAAAAGATTAACATACTATTTTTAGCCTTTATTCTGCTCAGAATGCAGAAATTTTTATGCGCAATTTTATACTCTGTAGAACACACGAATACGTTCTTGAAAGGATTCCGTTTGAAATACAGCTCGTAGGTTTTTTAAAAAACTTATGGCGAAAAAAAGTTTCCGTTCTTAGAAAGTTTAACCCTAGTTTAAGATAACTGGAGATTAACTTCAAGTATATATGGCATAAAAACGGTTTGGAAATTTACAATAAACTTATCTTTATTAAACGAAGAGTAGTGTTTTTTAGAGTTTAATGCAGTATGTCAATTGAATTATTTATTTAAATGTTTTTAGTACGAACAAGCAGGAACTTAACCAACCATAATACTACTGATATTCAGAAATTGCACATTATATTTTGCCACACTGAAATGGAGTTCGATAAAGTGTAATCATAGGGAAGTGCATTTCTTTTTAAGAGCCTTTGAAAATACGTAAACGATTTATGATGATGAAAAAAGCAAATGGATGAATTCAAAAAGAATAAAACGAAATAAGAAAAAAAAAGAATTAAAATGAAATTAATAGATAGAAATTTAAAGAACAAATAAACAAAAACAATAAATTTTCGAATGAATAAATCAAAATAAAAAATAAGTAAGGAAGGAAAAGAATTATATCAGTTTGATTCTGATTCAGAAGGATGTTGCTTGTCTTGAAGTACATAGGAACTTGCTTAATTCAACTATAATCACTATAACTAACTATTATAAGCGGAATAATAATTCAAAATTAGGCTATTAACACGCACTCTGAATCTACTTCGCTTTTTCCCTTGTTCTAAAATGTTTTCTGTAAAAAAAAGAAGAAAATCGTAGAAAATTGAGCATCTATATGAATTCATCTTATAAACCTTCCGTAACTTTTCAAATGATAAATTTGGAAGTACTTTTGGAACGCTCGAAAAATTGAATCATCATTCATTAAACGCAAATTTGAAAAGGAAATTGCCAAGAAATATTACAAAATGTTGAATTAATATTATTTAGCGAAATACTAAATTAACGGTATTTAAATGAAAATATAAAATTTCAGTATGTGCGGTTTTATCAGTATAGTAGTGTCTTAATACTTTTGTAAGCTATTTTGAAATGGCTAATGATCAGTGGAGGCTCGTTCATTGGGACTGCGGACCTCTGTGCAATTATTTCAAAGCTTTATTTTGTAATATTGGACGGCTTTTCCTTACTCAGAGTGCATGATCTTATGCAAAAACAGATTAAACAATTAGTTAATCTCATCCTGCAATCTCTAGTAAGGTACGTAAGTGCATTGTCGTTACACGAAACATCGCCAGGAAATACAATTAAAAACGCGGAGTGCTTGAGATTCAGCACTAAATAACTCGAATTTATAATAAAAATCGCTTTTTACACAAGGCCAAATTAAACTTATATAAGGAGGAAGTGACATTCCAACTTTTTTTTGGGGCTGCATGGCTTGCAGCTCATCCCTTGCTTGTAAAAGAAAAAAAGTTTTTAAAATTGAATTTATCAGATTTCCATCTAAATTTTAGACGAATTCAAAGAAAACTAAGCATATTTTTTTTCTCTTTTAGCTCAATTTAGTAAGATTAACCATTCCTATTATTTAGAACCTACCTCTTATGTTTGAACCGTGGTCAGATGGCGAGGAAGGCCCTTGACCCTTCTTAAAATCCCCTTCTCCTAGCTTTCATACCATACAAGCGGGAGGATGTTTAACCCTGAACCCGCCTGTAAAGTGCATCTTTGGTAGAATCGAATGTCGCAGACCCGCGATCATTCAAATCAGAAGCTGAGATTTGTCTACCAGGCCCCGTGTCCAGAAAAATAGTCTAGCAATCTGTTTAAAAAAGTCCCTCCCCTCCCGAAATGCTTGTTCTTAATAGAATGATTGTAGAATCACAAAAATTTCGAAAATGTTAACAAATTTTTGATGTGAATGCATGTTTTACCACTTAAAGACTTTCATTATTTTATTTATTTAAATTAACCTTTCTCTCCACTTGATGGTTAATAATAAACAAATTATAAATAATGAATCCTAATGAGAATTAAATGATTCTGCACACCCAAACTTCATTGTTTAGAAATATTTTAATGTTACGTTTTTTAAAATTTCAAATGACATTTAATTGTCTTCCTCATTTTCACTTAAAGCCAATTTAATTAATGATTTCATTCATTCTCACGTTTTTTTTCTGTTCTGGCGCAGTTGGCACAGATATCTTGCCATATTTATAATTTAAATAGACTTAATCAATTAACTTAGTCTCCTTTACAACGTTTTTTTATTTGCTCCCCCGCTAAAAAGCTAATGGAAGTATTTAATTGTTTTTGTAACAAAAACATTCCCTATGTTTATTTATATTAGATACTGTTCTTCAGATTAAAAAATTAGACTAAAATAATAAATAAGAATAAAATTCTTTATAAGTTTTTATTTTTCATTATGTTTACCATTTTTATATATGATTATTTATTGTTTGTAGTTTTATTTTAAAATAGTGTTCATTTTAATGGTTAGAATTCTTTAAGAGAAGAGAGAGAGAAAAATATTCTTTTCTTATAAAATTAATGACTCCTAATTCAGAACAAAAAGTACGGCAACCGTTTTAAAAGAAATATATTTTATTCTTTAAAATTTTTGTAAGCAGACGATTTTTTATTTCTATATATTTTATAATGTGTTTTAACTATGGAATAAATTTCTATCTTTCCCGTTTTCATTGCTGAAAGAATGATGTTATTTAAACTACTAGAAGAGATCCACGTGGAATTAAGAAATGTTTATTTTAACAGGCATTTCGAAAGGTCATTTACTGAGAATGAAAATAAAAAACGACGAGTTTTCGATGATATAGAGAGATAGCAAACTTTTCCTTCTTTTTCCTACTTGATTTTTACCACGGATTTTCGTATTACAATATCCTTAATCTATTTATATATGCTCTCTCAAAATTTGGAGTGATAAAACCCATTTCAACAATTCACTTTTTAACACTTTTTTTATACGAGTTTCAAACCGTTACGGTTGAAAATACATTTCCTCTTGAACGATTTTTAATGTTTGCTTTTGTCAAGTTTCTTGATGGGAGGGTTCAGTGTAACCAATTTTCATGTTTAACCTTTGAATTTGTAAGTTTGATTTTATTGATAATGATAGGTTGAGAAGATTTTTTTTGTCATAAGAACAATGGTTCGCCGAATTATAAAACGCATCTATTATTTTTCAGAACGAAATTAATCGGATATAATCTCTCTTCGATTTTATCTTATACTTCCACATGAAGCTCGTAACCTAACTAAGCTAAATTGTCTACTAACTAAGCTAATTGCTATTAAAAATAAAGTCTTGGATGTGTGCGGTAACGCGCATAAATCATCAGTATATTGCTAAAAGTGAACAAATAGAAAATTTAGAAAAATGAGTCAATACACTCAAGTTGTTGGAAAATGTTATCTCTGTAACAGATAAACCGGTCTTGTCAATATTTGTCTTGTAATATTTTAGCAATGCTACCAATAGTGACCAAATCGTATAGAATGCGAGTCCTACAGTTAAAAATGAGAAAATGAATTTTCCCATTTTTATTTGATAATAGGTAGCAAATGACATTAAATACGGCTATCTAATTTAGTCACTTTTACTGGTAGAATACTGGTTGCATAAAATTTACTAACTAGACTTAACTAGTATTTAACTTTTAAATCCAATGTTTTTTGAAATGGTTTTTAGGTTTAATGTTTTTAATTTTTTAAAATTCTTAATGTGCTTTTATGGTATTAATATGACAGTATGCAACTTAGAATTCTAGTGTGTCTTTTAACGTTTTTGCGATTATGTGTATTCGTTTTAAAATTATTTATGTGTTAATAAAATTCTTTTGTTTACTGTTTTGAGCTTTTATATTCTCTGTATGAAACTTTTAATTTTTAATACGTTTTTAAATATCTTCAAGATTCACTGATTACAGCTTTGGTTCCTTGTGGTTTATTTTTCATTTTGTGTCTGCACTCTCAAACTGAGTTTTTTGTGTAGTGTGCATTTCTTTTATATAAATAGATTCGGTTACTATTGGCTGATTATTGGTTAATATCATAAAGTTATCTGAAATAACAAAACAAACTGAAAAATAATAATAATTCATTTTCTTTTCCAGGTACAATCGATTTTCTAGCTGGTTTATTACTTTATCTAGATCTTTGGAGATAATTGTAACTTTTAAAATCTTTTGGTTCTTTTTCTTTCATTGCGCGCAAATGAAGAATTCTTATTGATTGTTATTTATTAAAAATATTTCGCGCACAAATTATTCGGGATCGTTTGGTTTTGATTAATGTTTCGTTTTTAATCTTCCGTCTTGCAGTTCTTTGATTTTTTGAAGAGACTACATTGTTTACTTTTCCTTGGAAAATTCGGCATAAAGATGATTAAATAAACAGGTGAGTGAGAGGGAGATTTCTTTTACAAATTAAGTTAGGAATTTGTTTTTTCTAACGCTTTGTATGAATAATGGTTTCATTTCAAAGAAATATGAATATCCAAAGTGAGGTAATGACGTGAAATTGATCTCGAAGCTGCTAGCAGCAGATGAGCCTTTTTACGAATTTTTCCTTTTCGGATTTGGTCTATTCTTTGTCTATTCTTTTCATATTATTTAAATATTAAAGATCCTTATTTTCGATTTACTAGTGAAGCTACTGGGTTCCGGCTCCCATTATAGGCTACCGCATACAAGTTTAAACCGTTTCATTGAATAACTAAAAGCTGAAAGTTCTCACTTTCAAATTGCTAGCGAAACTACTATCTTCACCAGATTTGTAGGCCTCATACTAAAATCATAGATTTCTAACAAATTTGGACGAAATCCATCTACGGGTTGAATGGCTGTCGGTGCGTGAAGTATGTGAACAAGAAAACTCAAAAATCCAGCAAGATACATGCACAAGACAACCAGGGCCAGATTTCCGGTAGGGCCAACATAGGTCACGGTCTAGGACGAAGCCGTCAGGGAACCCTTATACAGAAGAAATAACAACCAAATATTTAGAATTTTTTCAGTATTATTTTGAAACCGCCATATAAAATGATGTCTTTTAAACTTACATTCGTTACATTAAATATATTGAGCGATACTTTTTGTTAGTCTCCTGTGGATCTTATCGTCCTTTGCACATCTTTGCACTGAAATATATTTAATAAGATTTCTCCACTTCAATGACCCTTCAAGCCTATTCATGGACAAAAGTGCGAACGAAGAAGTTCTAGTAGGTATTTCAGACGATTTCAAGAAATTCGATGGAGTATTTTTTCAGGTGTCAATTTTATGTTATTTCATAAGTAGTGAAAATTTGAATAAAAAATTTAATGTGGGTCAAAGATTATGAAGACTTATGCTTACTAAGGATGTAACGAATAGTGACTTGGCCGAATACCAAATGTTTAAAAACATTTCTCTTTTGATTGTAAATGAAATATTTTTCAAATTTTAAATGAAAAAATTTTAAGATAAAATAAAACTGATTTTTCATTACTTATCTATTAAAAACATATTAAACATATTAATACCTTTATTTTTATTTGTAATATTTTAAATTCCAATAATAAGAAATGAGAAAACCTCACCATTTTGAGATTGCTTCAAAAAAATAAAAGACTCATCATTTCAGAACATGACAATTACAAACACAAAAGAAAATTGAATGGATAAATTAAAATGACTAGAAGTAAATTTCTATTTTGATAAAGAACTTCTTATGGGTAGGATAGTGTCCACTTAATCGGTGGAAAAAAATGCAGAAAAATTTCCAAGGTTCCCAATTTAGCAATAAAATATTTTTCAGCACCAGCAAGCATTATATAGCGACCATTTATTTTCTGAATCTGGTAATATATATGAAACCATAAGGAACAGACTTCTATAAATGATATGCAACATTATTAAATAGACTTATGTACTATGCAATTTAAAATTGGTTAAACGTTAAAATTTTTTAACGATTAAATGTACTGAAATGTAATTCTGAAAAATTTGTTGTTAAATGTATATTTCAAGGCACATTAAAAAAATTACTATCCTGAATATATTCGGCCGAATATCTGCTTAGTATTCGGCAAAAGGGCCGAATACCGAACAGTTGCCGAATATTCGTTACATCCTTGATGTTTACATGTTTCAAAAATAAACTACTGTATATTAAATTGAAAATTATATATTAAATTTTTCAGAGGGGGCGAAGAGTATGCTTTGGCCCAGGGCGTAGAAATGCGTAAATCTGGCCCTGAAGACAACAAGAAACTTAATAAATTATTTTCACACTGACTTTGTAGATTTGATTCAAATTTCGGACCCAGTTGGTCAATAGGAAGAGGTCTAAAATGCACGAATGCTATTCACTGTACTGCAAAGTTAAACACAGAACGTGCCATATTGTTTAAGTAAACGAGAAGTCGAGAAGAGAGCACTTTCACAGTTTTTTACAGTGAAGAAAATCAAGTCTATATTTAAATAAAGTCCTTTTCCTGTTGATGAATTTCATTAAAATTTACACAAATCAACGATTATGACCAACGAACCAGTGTTCGAATTCAACTGGGCAAACTGATGCAATTACAAAAATTCTTTTCTTTTAGGGTTCAGACAGGTCTAAAATGTTGATATTTATCAAAATCTCGAGATAAATTTTTTTTTTGGTGTATACAGTATATTTTTTATTTATTTATACAGTAAAGCACCACTTGTAATCTTTCAAGGGACTGACATAAAATGAAGTATAAATGAAAAAAACTTAAAAAAAATCGAAATTTTGCTAAACAACTTTGATTATTTAAAATTCAATGCTACTACTGCAAATTCATTTAAAAGTAATAATTTTAAAGTTTTTTTAAAGATAATACTAGCATATTATTCATAGTATGGAAAACAATAATTAAATTTAAAATTAAACGTTCGTCATATTAGTGGGGAAAATCGGACCTTTATTGCCTATCTTGAGAGCTAATTATACATTTCTTATGTGATTTATGTGCATGCAGGTAGGCGTTTAATTAAAACAGTCTTCAATCGTCGTCTGACGAGCTGATTGCCTGTGAGTATTAAGCATAGTATTATGAATCGAATTATGTTTACTGACTGTTTTTTCACTGATCTTTTAGAAAAGAAAAAAAAATTCGAATTTTTTATTGCGTATTTAAGGGAAAGTGGAATAACGTCTTCACATTCTTCTTAATCATCTCTTAAATTAGCACTAGGCAATTTGTCTTCAATTAATTTATCAATTACGAATAATTTCGAACTCATGATATCGGTATCACAGTTCACATACTATAAGGGAAGAAATTTTCTCATTTAAGAACGGCGGGAAAACGGCGTTAGCTGAAGCTTTGCGTCGTATAAACAAAGTACTTTATCATTACAATGAATACGAATGAATCGGGATTGTGATGAAGCGATGTATAGAGGAGAAACATATAAACGGTCCTTTACTGTATTTCCTATATCAGAAAATAAAAACTAAGCGTACATGTTTTATATCATACCTCAGTTTTTAAAAATTTGTTCTGAAATTTCACTCTTCATAGTTATTTCCTAGCCGTTAAAATTATTCATTCAAAACAACGAAATGAAAACATTTTCGTGGTAAAAGAGATAAGATAAAGATTATAATCTCCATTTTTCAACACTCAAACAAATATCCGATAAAGAACAGTTAAGTTCAAGTTTCAGCCTGACATAAACTTTTCTGGCTACAGTTCTGCATGAAAAAAAATTAGGCATTTAAAAATTTTTCCGATTACTGTTTACATTATTCATAGACCGAGAAGCTAATCACTATGATGCATTTAAATACATGTATTTAGTTGCATTTCAAAAAAGTCAGAAATTTCTTTTACTCGGTATTAAAACATAGTAACCCGTTATTTTATCCGATTCACTGAACTTTAGATACGAAGAGGTTTCAATGATCCATTGCAATATAAAATAATTTACACAAACCTTTCATTTTAGAGAGTATAGGAACAAATATACCTTGATCACGAATTGGCTGAAATTGTATTAAAAGCAATACATCAACAACATAAACTGAATTGATTTCTTTGAAACAAATAACCTAACTATTATATCAGTGGATGTTGCCAAAGTAATACATTGAGAACTCTTCAGTTAATAAGAATAGAAAACATTAATCTATTAATCCTAAAGGTATTGACAGAAAGGCCAATAAAATATATTTTTGTTGTCTTCGACAAATATTTACCTACGAGTGGATAATGACAATTTACATAAATAGAAGTGAACATTCGTAAATAGCTTGGGCTAGAAAAAAGTAAAAACTGTGTTTCCGTGTTTAGAAAAGACTATTTTATTTTTGGTGTTGGCATTCGTATTGAATGAAATCATTATGGACATTTTAAATCATTTTGTTTATTAGTCTTAGATTTGTCACTCTCAATGTTTAATTAAATTTTGAATTTGTCTTTAAAAATTATTAATTATCTTATGGGAAAAATTAGATTCCGGTGGCTTTTAAAAAATGTTTGGCACAGTTTGTAATTTTTGAGAAGCTATGAGATTTAAAAATTGCGTAACTGATATTCCTATTTTAATTAAAACCATTTTAAAAGACAGTGGTTTAAAAGGTTATTCTTTAACAAAAATGAAACTTTTAAAATTCAGGAGATATTCCGAATAAAATGATTACATATGCAATAGACAGTTCCAACAGTATCATGGGCATGCCTGACTTTCTTTTTCCTTTTCTAAATTTTGTTATAGAATTCTTTTTTTTCCCCTAAATTGTGTTATAGAAATCGTTTTCTTGTTGTTGTTTCTTTTCGTTTTCAAAATTATATTTTAGATTTTTTTTTCTGTCTCTCTTTTCTAAATCGCATCTCAGACGGGATACTTTAGGGTAATTCTTGTTTCTTGCCTCTGTTTCATGAGGTTGTAGTTCTTATAATTTTATCTTGTTTCTTTTCTTCTGATTTTTAAATTTTATTCATTATTTATTATATTTATTAATTTTTCATTTTTTGCTTATTTTTATTTATGTTTATTTATTACGTATATTTGTATTTATTTATTTTTTATGTTTGTAATTATTTATGATGTTTGTTGTTTGTATTTTATTGTATTTACTAGCTGCGTAGCCCGGCATTGCAGATGCCAAAAATTATTATGATGTAATTTCACCATCGAAGAGGATCGCAGCATTGCTGGGGATTGCATCATGGCTTGGCGGAGAGGTTCACGTGACGGCCGCTGAACTAAATAAATACATTGCGGATGCATGAAGTTTTAAATTTTTTAAGGGTGAAATTTTAAAGAAAGAACATCCAATTTCACACACCAATAACAAACTACGGTAACTTTTAACCAAAAAATGTAAGAAAGAAATTGTGTAAATAAAGCCGCAAAAAAAAGATTATTAGACGAAAAAAATTTTAAACCCACAATTTCGGAGGAAATTGTTTAATCTTCGGTCCAAGCACGGATAATGTAGGCAGACACACGGAAAAGGTTTCTTGCGATTATTTCGAGAAATCATGAAGTTATTAAATGTTTTTTAAGTCGAATTTCCAGTAATTTTCGAAAAATCGTAAAAAATTAAGTTTTCGGAATATGTTTTTTGAAATTACTTGGTCGAAGAGAGCAAAGCTTTCACTTTCCCAGGACGTAAACTCGATCGAACACGATGATCAGAAAGAGATGCAGGGAGGTTCAAACATTCCGTCCACGAAGACGCGTCGAAATCGGCTTATTATAAAAAAAATCGCAAAAAATACAAAAAATCATTATTTTGTAAAAAAAAAAAAATATATCCGTGTCCTTGCGAAATGAATTGTCTATCCGGAATTATTTTTTTTGTCTCAGTTTAGCAGGGAGGGAAGGATGGAAGTTTTAAAAACGATCTAGAAAGATTTCTTCCACGACCTGCCGTCGTTCGCAGTCCTCTCTACACGATAGATGATGGCATTACAGGGGAGAGCCAGTCATTCATTTCGGCGTTTTTAGTTAATATCTTTTTAACTAATTATAATTTCGGAATTTAAATGGTCAAAATGGATTCCTTGGATAATTTCCCTTCTTTTTGTACTTTCGGTGCGCTTCTGCGTTCAGCGGTTCGTGAGAAGAAAATCTCACATACATACATACGCATCAAATTTTAATAGTGTAGATATTGACACTAGCTGATACCCGCGACTTCGTTCGCGTAATATAATTATTGGATATTTTTATATGAAATATTTTATGAACGAAATCCTTTCATCATCTGAAACGTTTGATTAAAAATGAAGATATCTGGTGAACCAAACGATTTTAAAAAACAGCCGGAAACTAATTTTCCCTAATGTTATTAATAATTTTTTAAAAATAACATGAAATTTAATTAAACATTTTGGTTCTATTTTTTTTAAATCAGTGAAGGAGCTCTTCTGCGCATGCTCCAAAAATGCCAAGCCGCCTAAGGCGGCAAGTATTTGAACATTTACTTATTCTCCTCCAAAACTCCTGAAGTACTCCAAAAATCTGTTGTTGGTACTGCGTCCTACTTGCCATTATCATATCTGTCATGCCGCATACGATTTGTAATGTTGTTATTTATGCAACTGGGTTGTTGTAAATTTGTATTCCACTCAATCTTTGTTGTACATTTCATCTGGTGTACCCTTTTCTCTTACTAAATTCACTGAAAAAGAGCCCCTTGTAGCGAATCCCCTTTGCTTTCCGGATCCCATGTTTTATTGCGAAAATGAATTGTTTCTACACGCCTGACCAACCCTTAAAGTGTGGCCGCGTTTTTTTTAAAAAACAAACTGTTTACACATAAAAAAGCTTATTTTCTGTGTAAGTTGGTATGTTCGTTTTCTTCTTCTTCTTTTTTTCTTTATGAGTTCGACTAACCGGGCCAAATTTGCCTCAGTGATTTAGTAGCACCGGTGGGAGCTAACGCCATAAAAATAATTTTATGTTTCGAATTAAATTTAAATTTATTTAATGTTAAGTGGTAAATTCTGGCGTTTTTTGCCTATTTTTGCGAAATTTCTACATATATTCTCATAGGAGAACCGTGATTTTTATATCATTGTTAAAATCCAGAATATCCCCGTTCTAATAATAATAATTTGAAGCTGCTGTGTAACTTTCCTGACATTTAAAGATTTTTTTTAAGTTTTCGGAAACGCCTTTCTTCTGCAAACGATTCACGTCCCGCGAAAGGAAATATGCTTTCGTGTTTTAATTTATTAAACATCCGAAAAATCGATCTTGCATTTTTTTCGCTGTCACTTTTTATTTTTTTATTTTTTTCTTTTGTTTGTTTTATTTTGAAACTTATACTTTTGGCAACATTTTGATCGTTCTAAAGATTTTTACGTTTATATTTTTAATCAGCAACGCCGGGCAAATTCTGAATAGTATAATTTTAAATTGTAAAGTTGCATTAATTATTCTTTGATATTTTGTTCAAAATTTCAAAATAAGTGTTCTTTTTCATAATTTCTCGTGCTTTCATTCAAACCATCCTGCTATAAGGTAATAAAAAGTCTAGATTTGAAGGTTTAAATTCAACAAGAAAGGAATTAAGGGAGTTTTGCATTTGTTTGGGAAGGTTAATGACTTTATTTGTAGAAAAAGAAACAGGGGAAGGCATATAAAAAATTCGGATCCTTAACCTCGCCAGGTTATCAGCTAGCATACAATGTAAGATAAATGAGTTTAGTTTTGTATGTTTCCGTGCACAGTTTGAAATAAGTGAATAATAGATTCCTTGATCTTTAGAAAATTAGGCTTCTAATTTTCAACAAGTAAAAATGGCAAATCGGATAACTAAAGTTGGACGGAGAGAATACAGAGGCTGTTCGCACATTTTTTAGACGTTTTTTAATGGTATTTACAGAACTATTTAACATAATATTTTTTTAAATGCTCATTTTGATAGCCCGTATTCTTAACAATTTTTTTACATCGGAACTTCCATGACAACAATGATTTTTGTGCTATAGGAAGTGGTATTTTGTCCCATTCCTCTTGAACAGCTTTCCAAAGTCCACGAAGGTTTGTAGGTCGACAGTTGGATAATGCGCTTTTTAAAAGTCCAAAATCGAAAGAAACTCATGTGCGATACAGAAATATTTACCAGGAATATCAGTGAAGGTTATAGTCTTAATACCCATAACTTGTTCTAGTTTTTCCAGGAAATTATCAGTGGATTGTGATGAGCGGCTGCTTGCTACTGACTGATTTCATTGTGGGTAGAGAAATGTTATTTCATATTTGAAGAATGTCGATAAAATATGCTTCTGATAGTAGGTAGAGTTGATCTTAACATTTTTATCCACTCTCTTTACTTTTATTTTCCCATTATACGGAAAAACAGCAGCTATTGTAATTCCCTTAGAAAAACTTGCTTAAGATTCTTTGAAAAATGTTTTAAGATTTTTTTTCTCCTCTTTGATGATAATAAATTGAATTATTTCCTGTAATCCTTTAAGCTTCATCTATTGTTACAACATTTTTTTCCATTTTTGTCCGCTTTTCTTAAAAATATGTTCTGCAGTATGTTCTGCGTTCAGCGATATGACGTGGAGAAAGACAATGAAAATTGTATTTTTTGGTCTTTTTGAGATTCAACTCAGTGTTAATAATTTATTTTCCAGTTGATAATGAGCATTTTAGTGATTTTACAACAAACCTTTGACTTGGATGATTTTCTTTTGACATTTAAAGATCTCACCGTTTCAATATTCGAAGAACTGCGTTTTTTCCTTGGATATGTATTTGGAACAATTTTTCCACTTGAAACCAAACTTGGACGATTTTTTCCTTTCTTATTAGCAATATTACCTTTAGCGGTTTTAGGTATTGTAAAACCATGGCTTTCACAACGTCTTTAAATAATTGAATAGGATTCACTCTCTTCGGAAAAAAAATAAAAACTTAGCCTTCCATCCAACGCTTCTTTAAAATCGCCATTTTGCATGCAAACAAAAATTTTAGGTATTAGATGATAACTTATAGCTTTAAAAATGTAATTTTTGTGAAAATAAATTTTTCCAAGCAAACGAATTTTTCCTACAGCGAAACAAAATCGTCTAAAAAATGTGCGAACACCCTCTGTAATATATAATTTTTGATAAGTTTAATTTAATTAACATAATTTCATCGATGTCATGTGAATTCTTTTAGGTTGCCAGGATTATTATCATTATCGTTTGTTGACTTCTGCAAAATTAACAACATCCTTGCTTGCATCGGACTTTCCAACCGGAGTTTGTTCGATTTTATTATTTGTTTATTTTTTTGCGCCATTTTACTTTAAATACGGGATATCCATCTGCATTAAAAAAAAACCCGACATGGAACGTAAATGGAGGGAAAGGGTAATTGTTTTTCCTTCCGAGAGTTATTTTGGAAATATTTCATTACCGACAGGAAATGGACTGCGTTCAGTTAATGAATTTTCAGTATTCCGTTTAAAGATTTGTGCAAATATTAAATATTAGGAAATAAATTTTTGTAAATTCAATAAAACGATCCTAATACAAAATTGTGCATTCAGAGGAAGTTTTACGTAATACAAATCAATAAATTTATTGAAAGTTAAGGAATAAACTTCTTTATTATTCCATAACAGAAAAATGCGATGCTTTATAAGCATTACAGGTGAAAGACATTTTGTTCCTGAAGTCATCATTGAAGAACCACTGAAATTTGTTTTGAATTTCAGTCCACATTTTCAACCACATTCCACATTTTGTTCCTGAAATCATCATTGAAGAACTATTCAAATTATTTTGTTCCTGAAATCATTATTGAAGATAGACTGTACTGGCTTCTGAAGAAATATCCTATCTGACTTTTACTATGCATAAAATATGTACAATAAAAATTATAATATCTTTTTTATAATGAATAATGGCAGTTTAATTTCTTTGAATATTATTAATTGCCATTATGCAGAGGCTCTTGCTAATATTAGTGTGATTGGTAAAGTAACAAGATAGGGTAAGCAAGACAGTTATTGACAGCCTTGAGGCAATATTATACAAGTTATTCATGGAAAAAAAAGTAAAAATAGTTCAATTAAATTGTTATTCATTCCCTTTTAATGCCCTTAGTTTCCTACTTTAAGCTGAATAAATAGTTCCATAAAAAATTACATTTAGAAGGTATTTTGCAATATATTGAGAATGAATAGTGGTATCATACGGACGAGTAGTTGGCACCACAATTATTGATATCCATTTATCCTTATTAAGTTAACATTTAATTGTCTACCTATAAAATTGATCATTCACATGAAAGCTTATTTTTTTTAAATCAAAAATTAGGGTGTCAATAACTGTCTTGCTTACCTTATACCGGATTCGCTTGGACAGTCCCGGCTTTTGATTCTTTGTACCGCCTTTTTCCTATCCTCAATACCTAAAAAGCCCCTAATTTCTCAGAAAAGTGAAGTTCAGAAAGTCTGGTCACTTCTTTCTGGGTAAACTTTCTTTTTATAAGATCTAGTTGTGCCAATCAAAAGTCAGTTTTCCTATAAATGTTTCATAAAAATAAGATTACACCCAACGAATAACATTTTCAGTATTATAGTCAATATTTGAAACCAAATACCTAAATTTTCAATGATTTGAGTTCATTTATAGAATTATGCCATGTTAACGGATATCGGACGAATGCAATACTTATTAAAACATACAAACTTCTCTAATCTATGCTAATTCCTTCACCTGCAACCTCTCTGATCTAGAATCATTCCTTCACCTGCAACCGAAGACGGAAGTTCTCGGTAAGTTTATGCTGCCCTCTATAGTCGCTAACTTAAAACTCACAGAAGAGCGCAATGAAAACCGGAAGAAGTTTATTTTAGAATTTTCGTCGGAACCGATTTAAAAAATTAAAGACTATTCAAACTTTTCCTAAAATAAAGTATGACGTTTGATTTTTCTGTAAATAGTTATACAGAAACCTTTTCTTTTTCATTTTATATTTACTGACATTATAAATATTCTTTTCTGAATTTCAAATTTTCATTTAAGGGGAAAATAAAATAAAAACGTATAAAGAAAATAATACAAACTTTTTTTAAAGAATAGAATATTAGTCTAAGGTTGCGAATCAATGTATTTTTTTAAGCCTGTTTTCTTCAGAAAATAAATTACTTTATTTAACTAGATATAAAGTAAACAAAACTGTTGGGAATGATTCAAAAGAAAGGAATATTTTCGTGTAAATTTTAATTCCGTAAGAATTCCGTGCATTAATATGTGCGTCCCTTTTCTGTGATAAGAGGCAAAGATGATGATGTATTAGGCTATTATTATTATTCTGGCTCCTAATATTTTACAGATAAGAATTTCTGCATTTGTTATGAGAAATCTAGTGTAATAAATTGTGCTTGAAAGTGAACCTAATGCATCTTTTATTGATGCAGTGTGTACTCGTGAATTGAAATTGTCATTAATCTCACTTCGAATATTGTAAAAAAATATAATGTGGGAGATATAAACTGACATTTGAAGAAAAAAATCACTTTGACAATATTACAAAATTTTAAACCACAT